>JAOWCC010000237.1:962509-1247508 GCA_030867875.1 Actinernus sp. WN-2022
CCCCCCCCCCGAGCTGTACTGGTGTTCCATCGGATTTTAATAAAGTAATGTATGTGCAACTGAAAGTGCTGAAGAGTTAGATCAGATCGAGGTCCTCTTGACATGGTGTCGGTGTTAAGCTGGGATGGGAGGGCATAAAGTGGAAATTTGAATTTAAATTTAAATTGTATTTCATCAAACGCCCCACCCAGGGAATTCCTTCATTGATCAAAACATGTCAAATTCCTCTGCTTTTCCTAAGAACTCGATTAAATTAATATGTTTCAATTGATTAATAGATATTGGTTTTACTCATTTTGCGCTTGTCAAATCCACAATACATGAAGCTCTCTTCAACAGCTTTACATTTACAGTTGCATTAATCAGAGCACAGGGAGCAAAAACCTCATGACTATTAATATTTGGTAAAACACCAATCTAAAACATTGCTCGTTGGCACTTTACCGAAAGGTATACCTAGTTCTATTACAAATGGGCCGTAACAACTGAGAAATCTGAGTACTTGTGTCTACCATGGCTTAGCTCTGAACACACAGCTAAGGCATGTTTTACGACAGAATACCATACCTGGAGAGTCTTTCTGTTGGACTGAGAGCCCTTATACATGTCTATTAATATGGCAAAAGCTTAAGAAGATCTGAATTTGACGGTACGAGCCCTCATTGAGCTTTTAAGTCAAAACACGTCGAGCATTCCTCCATAGAGCAAGAAATGAAGTTCATAATTCGAAATTTGGTTTCATTCTTCGTTTCAAATTTCCATTGTTAAAAGGAAACTTGCAAAATTCAAATTGACCTCCAATCGAAATTTGATTGTATTTATGTGCAAAAGGCTTGTACATCTTATTCCATAGTGTATTTGAATTGTAGTCTCCTTGACAGCTGTTCTTAGTATTGTCACACAAACGCTATCCCCAAGAACGGCTGGAAAGGTGATTAATTTGAATTTAGGCTCATTTTGAATTTTGCAAGAGTTTCATTTAACAATGGAAATTTGAAACGAATAATGAACTTCATTTCTAGCACTAGGGAGAAACGTTTGACCTGTTTCGACTGTAAATGAAGCGAAAGAACAATGTACAAGAGAAGAAGAGCGCCCGAGGTCAGAATGACCCAAGCTGTCGACAGTTTACTAGCTTGACAGGCGATATTGCATAATGTTACGCTCCGCCCACAATGGAATAGAATTCTGACACTGCCTGAGGGACTGAAGTGCTCAAACGTGAACCAGCCTCATTCTGGTAACCATTGTTCCCCAGTTATCATTTTACAGTGTTGTAAACAGACAGGCATCAGGTATTTAACAAGATACGAAGTTCACAATACACACCGAGCAGCTGACAGATTAACAAACTAGAAACTACTTATAAAGTGACGTATGTTAATAATTTAAAGGAGTAGTTTTATTTAATGGACGTACTGACGCCATCGTCAACATTATATATTCTACCATTACTAAAGTAGAGTTGAATCAATAGCACCAGACAAACACCAAGGCACATCTAACTAAACAGTTGGAAGACTACAAGAACGCAAATCATATAGCGAGACAAGGAATTTAAAGTTCACACCGACCTGCGGTTACAATTCATAGGGTATAACAACCGTATTAGGATCTACTTCACAGAGAGAACATAACTCAGAGATCAATTTCCTATGACTGAATAGGAGGATTTCTCCTAGCCACATCTATCAAGTATTCACCCCCTAACTGTTCCTGTACTCTCTTTCACTATAACTACCTTCCTCGATAGAAGAAGGAAGTACGTTCAACATTTCGAAGATGACCAAGTTTTCTTTCTCAACAATACGGCATCTCTAGAGAACTGTGTCGACAACGAGGGCTTCGAGGATTGCAAAGCTAGCAGCTAGCGTTGCTGTAGTACTAGTGACCATTCTACTGAACTCGCTCGTTATTTATCCCGTCTACAAGTACACGAGCATGCAAAAGAACCTGAACTACTTCATCGTGAACATGGCTGTCAGTGATATCTTGATAGTCATAGTAGGAAATGGGCTTTGGATAGAGCAACTAGTGATGCAATCAGGACACTGGAAGATAGAGGGGCTTGCAGGTCGAGTTACATGTAAAATGCGTTATTTCATATCAGGCATGACGTTATTAGTGTCACCCCTAACGCTGTTGTTTATCACTATTCAGCGGTACAGGGCGGTGACATCACTGTCACTAGTAACAGGAGTGTCACGGAGGGTGCGATATGTTTGTCTTTTTCTTTGCTGGGCAATACCCACTGTGTTCTATACTCCATTTTGTTATTTTTTCGACCTTCGTCGTTTGTCAGATAAATTTTACTGTCGTTTCTCGACAGATTCCCGCGCTCTAAACTACATAAGAACTTTGTTCACACTATACGCTCTTATTCATTTCACTGTAGCTGCCTTAGGATTTCTAATCCTTCGAAATCTTCGCAACTCGCAGAAATTTGGGAATTTACCCGAAGCGCATAGAAAATTTCGAACGCGTTTAATAAGAAACGCAGTGAGAATGGTTCTCTGCTCTGTCGGCGCTTTGATTCTCTTAACAGCACCTTATCATATTTTTATGTTTATTAAGTTACATTTTCCGAAAGTCGTTACCTGTAAACAAGGTATTGCCTTTGCATTCAGCTATAACATTTACTTAAACTCTGCACTAAGCCCGTGTATTTACTTTGTTTTTATCGACGATTTTCGCAAAGCGATTCAAGTTATGTTTTTTCAAGTGAACGTCAATGCAGAAGGTCAGTGAATGTTAAAATCGGTTCTAATAGCTCACTTAATCTCAAATGCCCAAAAAGGTTTAGCTTGAGCAGCTCTATAAATGTAATTTATACGAAGAGTCAATATTTGTCGTTAAAAGTAAACAGAAAACAAGCCTGTGTTGAATAAAACACGGTACGGAATAAAAACATAACAAAAAAGTTTTATGTCTAATAAAAATGATCTTAAATTCAGTGCTTATGTCGGAAAAAAGAACATCACAAATAACTACGCCTATAGCGATCGTGACGACTTACTCAAACGAGTTACTCAGACGTTTCGAACGCAAGACTCAATTTTCAAACCTCCCTGCTCAAGCCGTTTCGAAACACTGAACGCTATTTCTAAAATTAGATGAGCCCGACTAGATTTTGCTTGACATTTCAACTTGATTGTTTGGATGTTTCTTAATCAGCCGGCGAAACAGAGCGCGAGTTCTTGGTCCTGAAAGCTAAGAATGTATAGAGTATATTCTGTAACTTGTTTGTGACGCGTTTTCATTTAAACTTTAATGTTTGGATCCCGGTGTCACAGCGATTTCGCCCCCCCCAGTGAATTCGCCCCCCCGGGGCGAGATCGCTAGTGAATTCGCCCCCCCTAGGGGGGGGGGGGGGGGGGGGGGGGGGGGGGGGGGGCGAAATCGCTAGTGAATTGTAGTCGTAATTCTTATTGAAATCGCCCCGCCTCAGAAAATAGAGGCAGTACATGTCAACGCACTGAATAAAAAGTTTAAAAAAGTTTAAAAAAAAAATTTAGTTACTATTACTACTACTGACTACAAAAATACGCGAGACGGTAACACTCCTTTTCTTCGGAAAGTCATTTCAAATTCTTTCCGAATTTGAGTTAATCACACTGCTAGAAAATCGCAAAACTTACCGCCGTTTTATCTTCTTATTAGTTAATAAGCTGTTTATCCAGAAAGGTTTTCCTAGTTAGAACTGATCTAATTACCGAATTAACAAGCGCCGTTAGCTCAATTGAAATAGAACAAAGCACGCGAGTCGGTAACACTCCTTTATTCGGCAAAGTTATTTCAAAATAGATGGATCGACGCGAGCATTACCGGTTATAAAAACTTACATACCACGATAATTACGTCAACTTCATTATGGTTTTCATGCATGTAAAAATCATCAGGCTATTTGGCAGTGGTTTCCAAATACGAGTCCACTCGCTGCAAGCTAAGGTAGGTTTTAAAACTTCCCGCCGTTTTAGATCTTAATTAGTTCATTAGCTTGTTTATTCAGGACGTTTTCACGCGAGTCGGTAACACTTGAACATTTGGCAAAGTCTTTTCAAAGTAGGTGGATAAACGGGTTATCAAAACCTTTAAGTATCCACAATAATTACATCATCTACATGTTGGTTTCAGGCAAGAAATACTAACAACCATAGTTAGTAGAGGAGACTGGTTATGAAAGCCGGCGGACTTCAAGGGCGCCAAACAATAGCGGCTCTCTGATGTTGAGCCTGCACGTCACGTGACACTGACCCTGCACCAGTGAAACAAGATGGCGGAAGATACGGACGCGCTTTTCTTATTTGGTGATGATTTGGAAGCAATTTTAGATGCATTGGAGGAAGATGTCGGTGTACAAGAAGAATTTTCAGCTGCTGTGAGTAATGTAAGTGTAGAAAATCGGATTTTTGACTCGAATTCTCGATCGAACAAGCTAAAAAATCTGCACGATCTTGCTTCGTATGAAGTAACACATTCGCCATTGCCCATGTGTGTTGTGCATATTATATGTGTATAATGTCAGTGAAGACAGCACAAAATGTCTTTTAAGCATCCATCCTTGCTTTAACTTATTGCAGCTTTTCGTTTATCTTTCGTTTATACTTATAGGCACAGACTCGAGAAATTATTTGTGACTGCGGAAAGAAGTACAAGACTGGAGGAGGATATGAAAGGCACAGGGCCACGAAGCATGCAGAAAATGATAGGGAGATGGTCAAGTTCACAGCAAACCTTCTAGCCGAGATAGTAAGCAGTGCTGTGCTGAAGGTTAAAGAGAGAAAGGAGTTCGATGCAAGTCTTAGGAATGAGATGACTGGCCTCATATTCGAACTGGAGGAAGGATCTCAAGAATTCTCTCTTCTCAAAACAACCTATGAATCACTTCAAAAGAAAGGAGATGCCGAAAAGTTTTATTCCATTTTTTACGGAAATGTTGCAGTGAATGCCACCAAATACTTCAAAGGACTTACACGGAATGCAGCAACTTTGCTTGCAATGAAGGTGGCAGACAGTATGGTGGTACACTGCAAGCAACAGAAGCACTCTACTACAAGCAGTGAAACCTTGCCTCCGCTGACAGACAAACAAAAGGCTGGTCTACAGTATGTTGCTGGATATGTTCTACAAAACCTCTACAAGAAACACTATAGAGTGAATTCGGATGAAAGCCAACAAGCTATGGCCATCCTCAAGGCTGGAAAACTGGAAATTAGTGACTCACAGAAGCAGAAGCTGGTATCAAGTTTGAACAGAGGAGGGCTTTGGGCAGTTACTTTACCAGCACAGAAGATTTTTTTGAAGACTGAACATTATTTCAGACAATCAACTTTGAAAGCTGGTTTGCAAAAAATTGACATTGTGGGTATAACTCTCAAATCGACTAGCGATGGTGATGTATTGGCCAACTACCATCTTATTGTGGCTGATGCTGGATGCAAACCTGACAGTGATGTTAAGAAGGGTATTTTGCATGACATTGTGAGCTTCTATGTAAGAGTGCGCTCATTCTCCTATGCTAAAGACATTGTCCAGCGGTATAAAATTAAGGCTAAACAAATTAAGAGCAAGTCTCTGCGTAAAGAAATAAGCAGAAGTTGCCAAGAAAATGAACAACAAAGGCAGAAGTAAAACAGACAATTATTTTATTGTATGAAGATGAAATTGATATAATTATATAAACATTGATATTTACTATCACAGTACAGTGTCTCAAAAGTTATCCAGGGTGTCTAAGGCCAAAAAAATATCTCCTTCAAAAAGTGGACTTAGTAAGTTGGATCAGTTTTAATTATTTGACCATGAATCTGTCATTGTTTTAAAAAATAAGCACTTTTTATGCCAACAACACCACATTTAAGCTAAAATTGACAGAAAGTCACTTAGGACATTCTTGCCCGGAGCCCTTCAATTACAAACACTGATCAAATAGTTGAACCGTGACCTATTTACAATTTATCACAAATTAGTGTAATTTTGTTTACTAATCTTGCACAGTTATATTGTTTGCACTCTACCATGGATACAGGTAATAAAACAAAAAAGCAGACATTTTGCTTCCGTTCAAAGACAAAACAGTTAATTTTCTTCTCTACTTTTCTTTCGGGATGGTAATGGGTCATCTGTAACTTCCGTCCATGACTTGCGCTTATCTTTTCTTCCTCGAGTATTTCCACTCTGACAAGATATTGTCCGTTGAATGCGAATGGTGTTGTCATTGTAGCCAAATGTGCGAATGTCGGGATTGTCATTCCGTCTGCCCAATTTGCGCTGACTTCCAAAGTACTCTTCGACTGTATCCTGACAGAAGCGTTCTGTCAAGACATACTCCATACCCTCTTGCAGCAGGAACTTGCAAACCTCAATCACAGAATGCACAGTTATCTGGAATCCTTCATGTGTCTGCCACGATATGAACATTTTGCCCCTGGCAGCTCGGGTGAAATTCCCTGGTCTGCATTCAGTACTCTCCTTCCACTTTCTTAGATATTCCAGAAACCCTGTCAACCACTGGAACCTACAATAATAATTAAGATAAATTAGGTTGTCGGTTACGTAGCGCTTACTATTTGCTCTGTTGTTGGTTGCGAGTTTGGATGAAAAAGCTACTTCATCTCCACTTCTGTAATTCCAATTGTACAAATAATAGCCAGAAAAGAAGATCTAGGAATTCTTTTCACATATTTGCCTCCAATAATGAACAGCTGAGAAAGCGATGGAATTTGAAAATACGCAGATATGTCAGCCCACACTCCAGGCTTCAATAAATATCCATAGTGAGTAAAAACTCAGCTGATTATAAATACTTATTTGTTTAAATAAGAGTGACAGATTCCCTCAGACTCACAGATAGCATAAGTCCATTTTCTACAGGTAAAATCAAAAGAGAGAAACCTCAATGCAGAATACCCTGCCACTTCAAATGATCACTTGAAAAACTGTGAAAAATCCTTCATAATTTATAGCTCGGTGTAGTCGTTCTTTTGGTTGGAAATGGTTAGGGTTTTTTGAAAATTAACCTAACCCTAACACTGTCTTGGTTGTCTGTTTTGGTATATTGCAACATTTTGTACAATTATATACTTCTGCCATAATCATTGCATGCAACTATGATATTTTTTTAGGACCTACATGTAGCTAGCTGGATGGGTACTCGAACATCATTTACATCCTTTTTATCAATTTATTATGATTAATATTATTTCTTTTCCAAGCCAAGCCACAGAAATTATGGAGGATAGCTTGATTTCAATTTATTCACAGAGAGCAGATTTTGTAACCTGTTTAATAACATCGAATAGACCTAGCAGTCCGGTTACTGATAAGTAAAATCAGTCTAAACTCCAAAATATTTTTTTATTATTATAAGTAATATTTTTAGCATGGCATAAGGGAAATTAGTTATCAAATTTCCCCCAAGAGGCGAGGGAGGATTTATGGCCAAGGGGGATAAGGGAGAATTTGCATAAATCCTCCCAAGGCTCGAGGGGAAATTTAATCACTGGCCAATTTCCTGAAATGTCATGCTATCACTTTGTAATACTATTATCACCAACTCATGAAACTAATCTCAGAGAACTTTAGTTTTTCTCTGCCTAAACTAAAGATACCATAGTTGAGTTTAGCCTCCTCCGCAAGCAACTCCTAGTTATAATTGAAAAAAAAAATGAGAAAAAAAAGATGTGAAACCGGGCTTCCTGTGGTAAGAGAGGGATGAGCAAATATTATAGAATTCTTTTTAACAATATTCACATACCTTTCATCATCAGTAGATCTGTAGGGTGCAAGGAAGGGCTTTCGCTTCCTCTCATGTTCTCTCAAACTTCTGACATTGAGACAATCGAAGAAACTGTCAACCATCTCACAGAGCTTTGAAGTTGCTGCTGCTTCCTGGGGACCAAATGACTGAAGCACTGCTGCTACCGAGGCACTGAGAACTTGGGCTGCTAGATTCACTCGCATGACGGAATATGAGCTCAGGTTGATATGATCATATGTGAGCTTGGGCAGCAACTTTAATCCATTGTCAATGTCTTGGTAAAATAGTTGAGCAATGTGTTCCCACAGAATAAACAGTCCATCGTTCCACATGTATCTAGTGCATGTGCCAGAGCCAGAGTGATGCAAACAGTTCCGGGTGGTCTTGATCAGGTGTGGGGCATCAGACATGAAGTAAATGAAACGATGAGGCGCAAACAGGTTTATTGTCCGATAACACACATCCGTGCCTGCATCTCCGTCCAGAGGCTTGTGCAATCTGTAAAACCTTCTGTTCGGGGAAGCACCATCGGAGGTAGTGGCAATAACCCACAAATTGCAGCTGCTTTCAAGGATGCAGACTGCTTCCCAGAATATGGGCATCAACTGTGCAGCAGTTACACCATTTGTTGAAAAGTGTGCTAAACAAAACTTCAGCTCAGTGCACACACCACGTACAAGGAATGCCAAAGCATGTGTTGCAAGCTCATCTGCCTTATCCATAACTGCAAAGTTCAATTCCAGATCACCAAGATCAGTAAAGCCGATCAGCTCTCCTGTAACCTTGTCCAAAACAAGATTTGATTGTACTTTCATCTCATCAAACAACAAGACAACATAGCGTTGAACATCAAAATAAGAGTCAGTGAGAGACTTTCTGGGTCTGTCTTGGACACCGGTGCCTTAACATGGGCAGGTTTCAACTGTCGTCTCTCCTTCGCATTACTGGAACTTCTTAGAGACACCAAGTACTCGGTACAAGTTACACACACAGAGTCCTGTTCACACAGGAGCAAGCAGCCCTTTGCTCTCCAATATCCCTTGTGTGGGAACTGCTGACTGTCCTCATCCACCACCAAGTCTTGATTCATAGGAATGACATGATGGTAAAGTTTACTTGTCATTTCGGAAGCATTCACTCCATCACATAGTTTATATGGCTCCAACTCTTTCACAAGCACAGAGACAGTTACATTGCGCATCGTCCGTCGGTATCTGAGGTACAGGTCATGATCTTCCACAAGAAATGATCCAAATACCTTCACAGTAAAACACAGACTGTCATCAATGATTATCTCCAGCTCTGGCAGCATAAAACGTTCGACCTGTTTCCTGAGAACAAGTCTGTCAGCAAATAACTTGTGGTTCCAATCATTAATAATTTTTAAGCCTTTTACTCTCTGACACAATTCATTAAATGTCTTGTAGTAAACACTACTCGACGAAGGTTGCTCGCAGTCTTTCACCACCGATCTGCCAGGTCTTGGCGCTGGTTTGGTCGTTTCGTGACTCTTTTCCGGCATATTCAGCGTCGGTAGAGCACCAAATCGCGGTTTCTTCTTGGTCATTTTGTCAGATTGAACTGTAACAAAAAGATAGAGGCAAAATTAAGACTCGAAAAACATTAAAATCAAGAGAACAGCAAGCTTATAGAAAGGCCAAACTGTAAACAGTGCGACGTTGAAGTGTAAATAAAAGCGCAAATCGTACGAGTTATAAGAACTTTACTTACAGATTTCAATATCTTCAGCTGCAAAATGCTTCTCACATGTGAACACACGGTCTTTTCCTATCAACTCCTTGAAACTCCGATCCAAATCCCTCGTCTTCTTGATCTCTCCAAGCCATTCCTTCCTCCATGTTGAATGAGCTTCGTCCTTCGCCAATGGCAACTTCCAAATACCAATTCCTTTCGTTCTTCGACTTGATCCGCAGCCAAATACTGCGCAGTTCTCTCCTGGCATCACTTTCTCTTTAAACTCTTCTCATTAGATTTCGAAACACAGACAGAAAGTGCAAAAAAATTGTCAAATAAAGTGCGACTCGTAGTTACTCACATACGAGTCGCCATCTTGTTGATTTGTGTGTGCAGGGTAGGGATCACGTGACTAAGCGAAAACCATAACAAAGAGATGTTCCTTTGAAGTCCGCCGGCTTTCATAACCAGTCTCCTCTACTAACTATGTAACAACTAATCATTCGAAGATTGACGAAGATTGTATGTTGCACTGCCCGCGCGAATGAAAATTGCAGCGTTTACCGTAGCTACCAGCACGAATTTTGTCTAAGAAAAGTGAATTCTAAAATAAAATTGAATTGCATGCCTTTATACACATTACGGATAGTTTTTTTGTATTACTATTCTCCACGTCCAATACATTACAGTAATAAAAAGAAGGAAAACATGTATTCATAACCTTTTAAAAGGTTAGAGGGAAGGGGGGCGAAATCGCCGAATTCACGGGGGGGGGCGAAATCGCTGGTACACCGGTTTGGATGTTTATTACATGCATGGCTTTCAATCAGCCAGCGAAACAGAGCGCGAGTTCTTGGTCCAAGTCAAAAGCCGCAATATTGTCGAGTTCGCTTTTATAATTATCTAGACTTCTATAATGCACAGAAAAGTGCGAATAATAATAGCTTGTCTGAAAGCTAAGAATGTATATACAGTAGTATACTCTGTAACTTGTTTGTGACGCGTTTTTATTTAAACTTTAATGTTTGGATGTTTATTACATGACTTTCAATCAGCCGGCGATTTTGGTCCAAGTCAAAAGCCGCAATATTGTCCAGTTCGCTTTTATAATTATCTAGACAAGCCCCTCACCAAACTGGCAGATATGCTGCAGATATGTACATCAGCTCTGTAGCATATCTGTAAAATATCTGCAGAAAACTATCTGTAACATATATGTCACACATAGGAATTTGGCCTCAAAATCCTATCTGTGACAGATATGTGACAGATACTGATCAAAGCCTGTGAAATGTCTGTTATAGTATATCTGCTACAGATAATGTTGAATATTATTGCATAAATAAACCCCTCAGGAAGATAGAGCAGCTAGTGCTGGGCATCCTTATTCACCCAATTGATCCATCTGCCTGCTAAAATTATTGTTCTATGCTCTGTCACTGCGCTCCGCCGCATAGAAAATATTTATGTTGTATATTCTACATACACATCAAGCAAGGCGTGTTAGGAGGATGCCGACCAGTTATGTCAAGTTTATTGCCGTATAAACATTACATATTAATGTTAAACTAATGACGAATCGCCGGATACGAAAAACCAGGTTAAAACCTCACTTTGAGGAAAAAACTATTCTGGAAACGTATACTCCAACCCTATGCGAATTCGCCAAGACCCCTGGAGGTTAAGGGTCATCAAAAAACTTACTTACATAAACAACCGATGTATGAAGCCGGGATTACATAGTGTCTATAAATTTTGGCTCGGATAACCGACCGTGTAAACTGGCTGGCGTCAAGTGAAAGATATATGCAAATATCATCTTAAATAACAACTCCAAGTCCTTAGGGAAGAACACTAGGTGCTAATTACGAATGCCCAACAAAAATACATTTCTATGCTCTGTCACTGCGCTCCGCCGCATAGAAAATATTTATGTTGTATATTCTACATACACATCAAGCAAGGCGTGTTAGGAGGATGCCGACCAGTTATGTCAAGATTACAAAGCTCGCGGTGGGAATGGTAATAGGAATATAAATATTGTAGTCAGTGCAGAATTAAATGCCTAAGTTAGCAGTCGCGAGCAACTGTTGTTTAAGGTCTTCACGGCAATACAGTTCTTTGGCACTATCGGACTTCTTTTAAATAATATGTTCAGGAAACACCATTGTTCGAGGCTGCGGAAGCGCCACCTTTCCTAAAGGAATGTAAACCAATACTGCTAGTATCAACACCAATGGCCTTCAGTTTTGCTAGTATTACCTCTCTGAGCTACACCACAGGCATGGTGGAAAAAATTAATGCTATAAAATACCAACTGAATCGTAGAAAATGTGTGACCCGACTGAACTAAAGACATTGAATACAGGGCAACGTGAATGTCTTCAGCAGGAAAATAAATGACTTCAGGGAAAGTTTCCGCCCAGGACTTCCATCTCTTAAAGTAACCACCGTGCGACTTCATGGTGTTGGGAGCCCTACTCTGGCTGAGGAAGCTTGGAACCTGACGGGCAAGCAACTGCAAGGCTGGATGGCGAAGTGTGAAAAGGCCTTGTGACCTAGAACTTGTAACAGAGATAGTAGGGAATAAGGGTTGGAAATGGAATCACTGCTATGCCAAATAAAAACAACATTCCAAATGTATATAAGACATAAATACAATATAAGTACATAAGTACATGAATACAATTTTATTATTGCGAATAATTTCTAACAATAATTAAAACTAAAGAATATGAAAAAACATAATCTGGTGTGAGATACATAATCACGACGAAGACATTATAACAATAAAGCAGCATATAGCTATTATAAGATAAATCATAAAAAAGCAGGCGTAGGCCGTGATTATAACTAAGAAAGCCTCCAATACCACATAATCTGGCAAAGACCGCTACTAAATGAAGCAAACTATGCATTATATAATATCTCTCACGACCTATGTATAACGAACATCTCCGCTATAAAGCGGTGTGCAGTACATACGAACAGTAAATGCACAAATAACCACAATATTCCGCTATAAAGCGGTGTGACCGTACAATCTCGATGTAGTCACTCTCTTACGCTATAAAGCGTTGTGCATTCCTATATGCACTATTGATGACAAAACCGCTATAAAGCGGTAGTAAACTGAGCAATAACAGAATTTTTTTTAGGAAGCATCTAAACGAACAACTAGTACAGCTGAATGAAAATTGCATGCGGTGAAAATGGTAGGAAAACTGAGACGCGACTCATATAATCTGCAAATTCATTAAGGGACCTAGGAATCCATTGTACCTCCAGCGAAATATTGTGAAAAACACAGAATGTGTATATATCCACCGCAAGGGCATGGAGTCTGAGTGAATTGCTACCTCTAACGGAAATAGACGCTGCGTTCATATTGTCAGTGAAAATCTTAACTGCCTTATTACGCAAAGACATCTTGAACGACTTCAAACTATAAAGGATAGCAAGGAGCTCCCTAGCGTTACTATCAGAAGTTATCTGGGTAGAAGAGAATGCTTTATAGAATAACTCGAATTCATCCCTATCCAGATATAGAGCATAGCCACCGCAGGCGTAACCACTAGCATCCGAATGAACCAACACAATCGGAGGCGAATACTCAACGAGAGCTCTACCGTTGAGCTTAACGCAATTATGAATCCAAAATTGAATTTC
This sequence comes from Actinernus sp. WN-2022, assembly GCA_030867875.1. NCBI lineage: Eukaryota > Metazoa > Cnidaria > Anthozoa > Actiniaria > Actinernidae > Actinernus > Actinernus sp. WN-2022. The sequence continues at coordinate 975,633 of JAOWCC010000237.1, forward strand.
CTGAAGGCACTGCGGAAAAAACTGATACGCACTCATGTCAAGTGGAATATCCCAATTATCATGAAACTGTACAAAAGACTGTAAGAATTTAGACATTAAAAGGGCGACGTTACCAACTACGAGTGAAAAGGAGATGATTTTACCCACGACTGAGGCAACGAACCGAGGAGAGACTATAGGAATTTTATGCTTAAGCTCTATGAGAGAACTAACAAGCTTCTTAATTCTCCGTTCAGGAATAGAAACAAAACCATTACGTAAATGCCAGAAAAAACCAAGCCATTCCATCTCTTGTGTAGGACACCAGATAGATTTTTCTTCATTGACTACGATTCCAGCATTATGAAGAGACGAGACATACTCTCAGCCTGTGTACGATTCGGAAGGCATGCCGCACCGTCGTCCAGATATAAAACCAAAGGAATACCTTGTGCTCGCCAATGTCGAACTAGAGGACGAAAAACTTTCGTAAAGAGATAAGGTGCCGAGGACAGGCCGAATGGTAGAACGGTAAACTGAAAAAACCTGGGTATGTTCGAATTAAATAGCGGCCACTGAAAACCCAAGTAGCACTGGTTAGCATCACAAATATCAATGTGATGGTAGCCTGATTTCATGTCAAACTTAAACATGTATCCTGATAAATGGAGGTACTGAAGAAACAGTTTAGAATCTTCCATCTTAAATTTAAGTTTATAAATATGCTGGTTAACGTGTCTGAGATCAAGTATGAGCCTACGTTTGCCCTCAGAATTAGTGGACACAGAAAGAGGATTAACCACCCTAGGTGACGAAAAAACTTCAACAACGGAGCCTACCCTGAGTAAGTCATAAATAGCCTTGTTAACAAAATCAGTGCATGACAACGCTGATGCGTTGTTCTTAAATGTCGCACTAGGTGGCAAAGAAATAAAAGGAATCTTATAACCATTCGAAATGACATCTAAAATCCAGGCAGGTGTTCCTATATTAACCCAAAACTTAATATGAGTTTTGAGACGATATTTAAGTATAAGGGGAGCTATCCCTTGCTGATACTCATGTAAATTACATTTCAAGAACTGTTCGAAAGAGGAATCGATAATGTACTTATCTTGCGCTAGGAGTTCGTTGAATTCATGTTCGATGGTGGATCGTCCTGGAACTGGAAGCTGATCCCTGTTACAGGTTTCGGGGAGAAACATCCTATGGCCTCCAAGAACGTCAGATGCGTCAGCCTTGAGTGGCCCCCAAAATGAATCCTTAGAAACGATTTGGACGGAATGGGGGAGCGGAGCTGTACTGGCTTCCAATGGGAGAGGTTTTAGCAAGCCTGACTGGGCAATCACGCCACCAATGTGCAAAGGAACCACAATATCTGCAGGAGCCCCTAGATTCCTGGAACTGCTGGCCTCGTGGGTGATACATTGTGAGGCTAGAAGAACGCTGGTTCTGGGTCTGCCATTGCCCTTGTGGGCCACGTGACCAGGGTCTGTTGATACTGTATGGAGAAGATTGTCGACTTCTTTCTCTAGCTTTTTCAGCATTGTTACGCTTGGTCCTTGAGCGAGTTTGCTCGCGTAAGGCTTCCCTCTCAGCACTACGTATCTTCTTGTCGTCTTCTTCGTTTAAAGCAACAGCGTTGGATTCGTAATGCTTGACCGTTAACCAACCTGCCTCTGACGAATCAGCAATACGAATTTTTCTATTTCTTTCTTCGATGGAACTTAGAACCTCTCCGAGTAACTTCGCCGGTTCACTTTCAGAATCTTCACGGCTTAAAATGTCTGGAGTCTTAGACAATTTCTCGTGTAGTTGGCGGTTGAACTTGAAGTTTTTTGCGTTGCCTGGGTAGTTGAACGACAACTCGCTGTCCTCTTTAACCTGTCGGGAGACTGAAAGGGCGGTAGTAGCTGTATTCTGGGCCTGATGAAACTGATCCGATAACGTGGATTTATGAAGAGCGAGTTGTTCTAGAACAAATGTGCGAAACTCCGCTAAATCGGACCGAGTAACAGCTTCTCCCATTTGGCTCAAGAATTTTGGCTCGGATAACCGACCGTGTAAACTGGCTGGCGTCAAGTGAAAGATATATGCAAATATCATCTTAAATAACAACTCCAAGTCCTTAGGGAAGAACACTAGGTGCTAATTACGAATGCCCAACAAAAATACATATGTGTCTTCTACAAAATGTTGATCATACATTAATTTATTTGCATTTCATGTGAACAACTTTGAGACCATAATTAGCATGAATTAAGATGCACTCTAGTCGACACAATTTCTAACAATTTACAACAGAACTATTCTTGAATATGTACATGGCTTGCAGATCATTAGAAATGTAATTACAAGTTGTCTTTTATCGATCTAGTATATCAAGCTGATATATGTCTATTCCTTCATCAAAAGTCATAATGATTTAAAAAATTATTGAATACTGCTCTGCCTTTTTATATATCATAATTACATCTATGAAATACATGTACCAGCATGTTTCTCAAACAGTAACCTTATTGAAATAAAATATCATAATACAGATCATGCCTGGCAGTAGATTTCTTTGTCAATTGAAAGTAATATATTGTTTAAACATAGCAACCATCTGCACCTGTAACATCGAGTGAGCTCACCTGTGTCAGGTGTTATGGTTACGGCCCTTATTGACAGCCCTGGTATGGCAATTAGCAATGAATAAATAATATTTTGAGCGTGAGACTGAAAGGGTAAACATTTAACATATGCTTGCCATATTGCTTATCATCCAGTACAAAACCTGAAGAAAGAAAAGATTTGTATCAGACTACAGTTTTAAAATGCGTTCAGGTTGTGCCTGGTTCAAACGTCGAATTTCTGCCATGTAAAATTCATTGCAATAAATATATTACGGTGTGTTTGGCAGAAAAAGACATGAATCAGCTGTCATATTTCTACTGAACTTAATTTAATTTGACATAGCAGAAATTCAATGTTTAAACCAGGCATTAATATTTATTTTAAGAACATTGAGCGCCATTAAGCACCATAGGGTGTACAAAGCTAGAGTGCACACATCCCTAACTGTTTGAGGATCCATGGCATTTCCACTGGGAATAAAACTTAGTAATGTCTGTGAAATGGCATTTGATTTCCTGCATTTTGAGACCACTAATCAAATTATCTAATTACGGACTCTCCAAGTCTCTCCCCCCCTCCCACACACAGGCAAACACCCCACCCCCCTCAGTTAAGTTGGGCATTGATCTGTCCCTGGGATGGGACATTTGTTTTGCGTCAGCCTGGGCCCGGGGCAGTTGTCAAAAAAATAAACCCACACATTGTACTTTTAAAACTAAAAAATACCATACAAATGATGTTAAATATTATACAGATCCCAAGCTTGGGCTACCTGTGATACTGTTCGAAAGGATTGTAATGTAGTGAAGTGAAATATCCCTTAAAAAAGTGAAATCTTACTTCTGTCAAGTTTTGAGATGAATTGTTATTTTCGAACTAGCCCTAGGCCTAGCTATAAACTAATAATAAAGTGAAATTTCATATATATTTCACAATGTCCACGAATTTACAGACGAAAACTCGAAGAACTTTAAGCTATTCACTAAATTTGTTTGAATTACAATGTATAAACACGTGAAAAAGCAATATCCCCTTTTGCTGTATAAAGACATTAAAGGGGCTATGTCATGGTACTGCGCATGTATCGAGTAATCGCTCGCCCTGCGCTGTTAATTGGATACAAACAGTTAAACTTCCCTCCCTCAATGCTTGATTGAAAGGATTTTCAATATTTTCCCTGGAGACTGTTTATATACACTGTTTGTTAGTCATTTTTCATATTTGCTTTCATTTTAAGCATCCCACATGGCCGAGAGGTTCGTCAGTTCATATCAAAATCGGTGGAAATAGCTTTTTCCGGCCCAAGTTCATTTTTTTAATTACACACTTGTTTATAGGTTTTACATTTTTGACAAAATAGATTTAAATAAATAGAGAGATGCTTGTAGAGGGTGTACCGTTGCCAAAGTAGTATTAAGCTTCCGAGTTGGCCACCGGAAAAACGAATGTAAAGTCTTACCGTGACACAGCCCCTTTAAGGTGAAATTTCAGTTAAAATTAAATTACAAATATCACTGATAAAAGTGAGACATTTCACTCTCTTCCAACAGTAGTACTCCATGACTACGAGATTTCGATCGATCCTTTCGCTAAAAGATTCACTCTACACTCTACATAAACTTGATAAATTTTTGTATGGATTTGGTCATTAAAATGGATAAAGTAAAACCTTTCAAATAATGAAGACCACGAGTTAAGATCGAAACCATTGCAACAACAGCTGAACTAAAAGTATGATAACCAAGCGCAACATTCCCTTTTCACAACAATTGAATGATCACATCTTACCTTAAAAGTTTTTTTACCTCCCATGTGTTTTGAAAACCCTTTGCTGAGCCTGGAAACCATATTATACAAGACATCGCACGTTGTGCCGCCGAATCGAAGTTGTTAGTTTTGAAAGTGGCGCGCTGTGCCCGCACAATTCACATCAGCGGTCTATAGATAAGCAATGCATCCTGGGATCAGTTCACAGCCGCCATCTTTGTTTGTTATTCAGAAACTTTACTAGAGCTGGCCGGTAGTGCTTCATCTGAGGATTAATTTGCGAAATGGTCTGGCTATGTATTCGTTGAATCTCATACATGAATGAACTGGTCAACCAACTCCTCTTCAACTGTTTTGCTGTGTCTACCTGGGAAAGCACGTAAGGACATTTTAACACCCGAGCCCGAGGCTGGTCCTGTCAGAACTCAGAACTGGTTGATGCCTAATGGTTTTCACTTTTATTCCTGTGACGGCTCACAAACTTTTACACCACCCTATATGAAGCCTTGAGTAGAGTATAGTGCAACCAGCAATGATTTGTATCAGGACTTTCTTGTTTCTAACGGAAATTACATATAATTATAAAGTCGAGTCCACTCGAGAAATCCCATTCGATCGATCGCTGAGCATGTTTAAAGTTTAAATATACTACCGGCCAACTCACGCAACTAATAACTTGTACTTCATTTCTGCATAAATCTCAATGTTTAAGCCAGTCATCAAAGTTCCTCTTTCCTGGAGAGAGTTATGAAATCTGCGCTTCTGATTTCTGTAAGTAACGTCAGATCGTTTGAAAGATGTTAAAATGATGATGCATATATGTGCTCGAAACCATGTGCTCTATAATAATAATATTAAATTGTGAACACAGAACAGTTTGACTTTTGTTTATCAAAGCATATAATTTGTGTAGTGTAGTTGTTGACTTACTTGTTTTATTACTACTGCATGTGTAGGATTTTAGAGTTGGAATCCCTAGTGGGATAACTGTGAACGCATGCACCATCCCATCCAGGAACCCATCTGTCCCAACAGCTATCCCGGCTTTACTTTGGATCCCAGATGGGATTTTGTTACCATCCCAGGCAGGATAGCTGAGATCCCACCATCTCACCCGTGATCCCATCTGTACCAATAGCTATCCCGGCTTTAGACTTGGGATCCCATGTGGGATTTCCTTATCATCTCAAGCGGGATAGCTGAGATCCCACCATCCCACCCGGGATCCCATCTGTGCCACAGGCTATCCCGGCTTTACTTTGGATCCCAGGTAGGATTTTGTTATCATCCTAGGTGGGATAGCTGAGATCTCACCATCCCACCCAGGATCCCATCTGTCCCAACAGCTATCCCGGCTTTAGACTTGGCATCCCAGGTGGGATATTGTTATCATCCCAGGCGGGATAGCTGGGATCACATTAAATTACATGGGCTCCCGCCAATCACACCTGGGATCCCACCTCTGTCCCACCTCTATTTTACATGGGGAAGCAACAAAAACATTTTATTTACACTCAATTTTAAGGCAAGATTACATTTATATCATGGATAAACTTAAATCTGAGAGATTGCTAGAGGTGCCAGAAGTTACTTAATTACAACAGTGGTTTCAATAACTTTAAGTAGAAGGTGACAACGAAAAAGTAGGTATGCCTCTACGAGGGCTCAAATTGCAAAATCTCCTAGATTAGATGGATAAAACTGCCAGTCGCTGGTGCCTTATACAGGGTCCGAAATTAACTTTTTCACGTTGGCGCCAACTGGCGACTAACCAATTTTGTGATCGCCACATTTCAAGCAACACGCGACAAAGGACATTTGCTGGCATATTTTTATTGGCTAAATTACTTAGAACATCGTGTGACTTCGGAACATTAGTTTAGCTGGCGACTAACTCTGAAATTTTGGTCGCCAACGCTCAAAATTTAGTCGCATGATTTTGGCGGCAATTATGCGCCAAAATCAGAAGAATTTCAGCTTAGAGAATTACCAGTGGCTAATAAACCGCTCGCAATAATCGCTTCTCGGTCAATACGAAACACCAACCAGCCACCGACCCCGCCAGCCTTTTACGAGGAGATCCAAAGCTTAAAAGTGTCTCTGGCGAGAGCAAACGAGGAAATTACATCCCTGAAAACAGAAAGAAAGAAATCGAGTAACGAACACGTATGTATATATAAAGTATAGAAGGAAATTATATGGCAGCGAAAATGGCGGGAAGTCCCCCAAAGTTTAAGGTCCAGAAGAGCTTCAAAGGCACACATGATCAGCGATATTTGTGATAAATATAAAGTCCCTCTGATGTCCAGAATTCTGATGTGCAGTCAATGCTAAACCAACTCGCCGAAGAAGTGACCAAGAATAAAGGGGAAAGTAAAGCATCTGACGTGATGCTTGGGGAAAGTGCCCCAAAATATTTACAGTCCCAGGTTGAAGTCTGAGTACTTCGGGATATTGAACACAAGCGCAAAAGAGATATGCAAACCAAATTTATTTTTGAGTTGTTCTGTACCCCAGCTGGTTTACCCAGGTTGAAGTCCATGGCACCACAGTATGCCTGAGCATTTCGGGATATTGAACACAGGCCTAAAAGATACAATGTACGCCAAACAAAATAGTTAGCCTACCTACGAGTAGCCGTTACCCATCGCGAAATTTGCGCAAATCAGATCAAAACAACCAGACGCGAAGTAATAGTTCAAAGCCGACAATGAGGGCTGGACGGGATTTCAAGTCCGCGCAATTAGTTCCAGTCCGAGGCGCAGCCGAGGACTGGAACTAATTGCGCGGACTTGAAATCCCGTCCAGCCCGAATTGGAGGCTTTGAAATGACATCTCATTGTCATTAATTATTCGGGAGGGATGTTGTTTTTATTTCGGGTACAGGTTGACAATTGATTTGTTTTCATCATAATTATAGACTACAAGGGTTGTGATTGTTATTTTGTCACGGTCATTTCAACAAACGGCCTGATAGCGTAGTGGACAAGACAGCGGACTAGTAGTCAAGAGCAACCATGCGGATGATGGTTCGAGTCACACTCTGGACTTTTATTTCCGTCTTCTCCTTCACTTCTCCATGTAAAGTCATACTTATGCTGTAATCCTGGTAGCTTAATTAGGCCCAACACATGCATGAATGATACCCGATGAGAACACAGATGAACATCACTAGTGATTTGGATCAAAATTAATTCAGTCCTAGGACTGGAACAAAATTAATTCAGTCCTTGGACTGGAAAAAAATGGTTGAATGTAGTTCTGGGAGTACTTTCCGGGGTTTCAAGGATCGTCATGTGATCGAATTCTGGGCACATGGTTGGTTGGTTACCTCATGAATAATTAATGAGGATGAGATTTACAGGTCGCGAACTGCAGCTACCGACTACAAACAACAAGATACGAGAAACCTGCTGCCAGGGTAACATCTCTCACATCTCGATATCTCATCCGCTTTATTTTCAGTATCCGCGATAATAATTTGGGTTCCGAATATTAAATAATAAGCGAAGTCTGCGACGTTTCGAACAGTAATTGGCAAGTGTGTAAGTCGCATTTTCGTCTCATATATTAAAGTAAATTCCACATCGTTCCCGACTTAGGAAATAATAAAAGATTATGTATTGTTGATTTTGAGAAATTAGCTGAAAGATCATACGGCAAACCAGATAAATCGTCGACCTCGATCGAAACGTACTGAAAATCGGGCTACGAATGACTAGATTTCGTGCACTACTACGGGTAGTCGACTGATGAAAGGTAAAATGCAAAAGTATTTCTTTATCACAGATTGACACCTACGGATTACGATATCTAGGTGCTAAAGTAGGCACTTTAAGGTGACATGAGGCTGGACTTAATTAAATGGAATGCTCCTGCTTCCTACAGCACCCCTGGTGATAGGGGCCCATTGGTCCCCTATAACCAGGGGTAGTTTGGTTGCTAAGAGTGTCTGGCTCGTTATACACCCAACCGTGCCGCACCAGTGTGAACTTCATGAAATGATAAAACACCACGACATTCTCTAACCAAACAACTAGAAGCTTACTAAACGTAAGATGTAGTGTCTTCTCGAATCATCGAGTAACTTACACAAGTTGTAGGTATAACCGGATTAAGTTCCTTTTGGGGCAGGGGAATATTTAAAGGCCCAACTATTAAGCACTGTCTCCCTCACTAGTTCTGAATCTTGTTCGTCAGTTAGTTTCCTAGAAAGAAGGCAGTCCATTCAAAATTTAAAGGTGACTAACGACACTTTTCTCACGAGGAAGTAGTTCATGTTCTTTTGCTCACGATGGAGTAGTTCATGTTCTTTTACATGCTGCTATGTTTGTACAAGGTGTAGAAAACAAGCGAGTTCAGTACAATCGTCACTAGTACTACGATAACGATGGCTGCTAGCTTTACCGTCCTTGATGTCTCATCGTCCACACAGCTCCTTTGAGATGTTGTATTCTTGATAATCATAACTTCACAATGCATATCTCGCGCAGCCAGTCTCCAATTATTACTACCTATTTCCTGGATGGCAAGGCTCTTAAAGTGCCATGAAATGAAAAATATGGATCCCGTTTTTATTTTATTTTATTCAATTCTAGGTTTCTCTTAGTCATTTTGTGCAAATAAAAATCAATATGGAGAGCGCGAACAATTTTTTTTTGTATCGAAGTCAGGCGGAATTGGCAAAATCAGGCGACAATTTTTACGCCGTTAAAGATATGGTAATCACATGCGTGACGTCACAAGGTATACTCGTTTATATTCGTCTCCATAAATACTTCAAAATAAGTGCATTTTTTGGCCAGTTTTCAATTGAAATATGTAGTACTTTGACAAACCTTGAAGATGGCCATATTTTGTTTATAGAATCCTTGCAGTCTGCTTTGTGAATATAAATGCGCAAACCTAGTGACATCACGCATGTGATTGCTATATCTTTAACGGCGTAAAAATTGTTGCCAGATTTTGGCAATTCCGCCTGACTTCGATACGAAATAAAATTATGTTCGTGCTCTCCAAATTGATTTTTAATTGCATAAAATGGATAAGGGAAGTCTATAATTTAATAAAATAAAATAAATACGGGAACGATTTTTTCATTTCATAGGCACTTTAAGAAAACTGACTCTCACCCTTATCTTGGAGTCATCCTGTCCTCAGATCTTCGTTCCAATAAGCACTGTGACCATGTGTCAAGTAAGTCAAGCAGGACGCTGAATTTTATCTCAAGGAACTTCTATCATTCTACTCATGAGGTTAAGGCTAGGCTTTACCTCACTCTTGTTCGCCCCATGATGGAGTACGCATGCTCAGCATGCGATCCTTATACTCAGCGTAATGTAAACCAGTTGGAAAAGGTGCAAAGACGTGCGGCACGGTTCGTGTACCGGGACTACTCGAGGAGTCCAGTGTCAGCTCCATGGTGTCTAACCTGAACTGACCCCTCCTTTCTAAACGGCGGGAGTGCCTCCGCCTAAGCTTTTTTCACAAAGCTACCCTTGGCCTCAACGCCATTGAGCCAACTCAGTATGCCGCCCTATCTACCAGAGTTACACGGCGGAAGCACTCTAAAAATTACAAACACTTCCTTGTGCGCACTGATGTCTTTAAGTACTCTTTTTTCCCGCACTATTCCTGCCTGGAATAATCTCCCAGAGCATGTAGTGAATACAAAAAGCCCCGAAAGCTTTAGCAAGTAAGTCCTGTATTTTCTGCAATAAGCTATTATTTAGTTGTTGATCGATTTACTTATTTACTTATTTATGTATTTATTAATTTATATTGGTTGTATTCAAATGGCTTTACCGATCAAATAAACAGATACAGACAGATAATGCGATCACGATCGAGCGACTGGTGACGCGCTCAGAGCGAGTTACATGTAAAATATTTTATTATACATATATATCACAAGAATTTCATTGCATAAAGCCCGTGCGTAAAAATCTATATCTTATATTTTCACATGTGAAATATAGCGATACGTCCAATCACCATCGCGTATAGCCTTTTCACATGTGAAAAATATAACCAATCAGCAACAAGAAAACAGCGACTCAACCAATGAGATTCGTGCAATGTGAATGGCACTCGAATGGTTTCTCGGTTTGCTTTTGAAAAATGGCTGAAGGTTGCGAAGGCTCTTCTCGCATTGTGTCTTGTGACTGCTATTTATATGAATTTATCGATCAACAAACTAGCAAAAATACATTTAGCAAGACACAGAGAGATGTCATTGCTGACTACGAGTACTCCAAAGTCAACAAAGCGTCGTCGTCGCTTGATTGAATCTGATAGTGACTGAATTAAATCTGCATGACTGAAAACTAAGGTACATTTGAAACACTTTTATCGAAACTCAACATGCATTACCAACTGCATTTAGCTAGTTTGAGCCATTGAAGTAGTAAACATATTATCATATATTCTCGTGTGATGTATAATAAACTTCACAACTCGTGAATTAAAACCCTAACGCCGCACTTGCTATGAAGTAATCTCTATTTACTTTACCGAAAGTGGTATACCTTTACTAGTGTCCCCCTGACGTTGTTGTTTATCACTTTTCAGTTGTACAGAGGGGTGACATCAATGTTAATAGTAACAGGAGTGTCATGGAGGGTGCGGTATGTTTGTCGTGTTCTTTGCTAAGCGATATCTGCTGTGCTATATGTTAACAATATTATTTAACCTATTTGTGGCGTCGAAATATGCCCTAATATTTCGTCCGCGGATATTATCTGTTCTGAGAAGAGAACAGTTCCCGAGAGCGAAGCGCGAGGGAAACTGTGAGCTTTGACGATCAGATAATGTCCAAGGACAAATATCAGGGCATATTTCCACGCCACAATGTAGGTTATTGTTGTTATCATCCTTCAAATATTTTTTTACACGCGCTTACGCTCACAGGGGTGTATTTAACAATTATCCTGTAAGATCGCGCGGAATATCGCCAGCTACTTAGCCGACGAGGGCCGATAGGCCTGATTTGGCTGAAATCAGGCGATATTTCGCAAGATCGAGCAGGATAATTAATATTTTCTTTTTCACATTAATAACAAAACAGTTTTTATCAAAACACTTGAAAAGGGTACGTCTTTATTGCATTAAACGATTTTGGCGGGAATTTAGTGGCGCACGCGCGCCATGTTGTGCATAAAATTGGCTCCTTTCAGTGTCGACTTTGAACAAAGTATTATAAAACATTTTCAAAATGAGTCGATGGCTGGAAAGCAGTTGGAAAAAGCCTGAAATGCTCTTTTATTCTGAATCAATCTTTCAGTTGATAAGACCTTCATTGAAATGTTCAAAACACAAGCAACTAGGGAATCCAGTGGTTTTCCGCTAGTTATTTGCATCATGAAGATTCACATGAAGTGCTGGTTCCTTTGTCTTGAGCAAGTTCAAGTTCAAGTTCAATTTTATTTTGCACTATTTACAAGTTCAGTTGGAAAGAGTGGAGAAAAAATAAAATAGGTATTCAAGGCTACAATTTCCAGGAAATGTGCGTAGTGGCCAAAGGAGCAAAAGCTTTCGAGTTGGCCACTACCATGAAGAAACTAAATGAGGAGAATTACCAAATGTTGCATTGCAGTCACTTAATTTTTTTAAAATACATATATGATTGAAAGTGAGTTTAAACATGGTTGAGAAAAGGAACAAAAAAATGGAGTGGAAAAAATATATATATATATAAAATAAGCCTGTTGCAGTTGAACTTGTCTTTCTCCACTTGAAGCTTTACAAAGTTGAGAAGCACTTGCTTTGCCTTCGAGAAACGATGGAATCATGTTGGACATTTGCTGGAATTGTTAAAGGAATGTCCATGTACAGTCCATTTCTCAGGACTGAAATTCGTCGATTCACCAAGGCGCTTCAAAGTTTCGAAGTTGTGGTCGGAAACAATCGACTTTGGGGTTCAGATGAAAGAAAGTAGACTTCTTGACACTCGACATGATATTTCAAATATCTAGGCCAAGGCACTCTTACGAACAAGTTAACTGCAAACGAGGTAATTTACTAGTTGTTTTCTTCATGTAATAAATGTTTTCGATCAGAAACAATAGGTGTGGAATCTGATATGAGCATAAATTTGAGAGTGGATTTACCATTAAAATGTATTGAAAATCTTCAATATTCAACTTCGTTGCCTTCTTTGCGTTCTCTGTGAACATAATTATTGATAATTAAGTCGATTTCATTGTTTTCTATGCGTTTGAAACACTTCAGAATTTCGTAGAAAGAAAACAACTGTTAAATTCGTTCGGATGACAGCTATCGCAGGATAACTGTCAGATGTACGTTCTCAATGTTCTTCCCCATTCTCGTTCCCAGTTCCTCCTCAACTAACTGAAAAATCGGAGGCTCTGGTAAGGCACGAAACCGGATGTCCTAGATTCTAGGACATTGAAACTGCGCATGCTCTTAGAACTCATTTCCGATTTGCTAACTAAAGCAATGGCGGACTTCATGGAAGCTATCCAGTTCGCCCTTGCAAAGCTTAAAATTATGTTTTCTTTAAAAACTTAAAGGGATACCCGAGTGAAAAACACATTGGGGCTCAAAAGAATCTTCAACATGTTCTTTGTTCAGAAAATGTATTAAAATTTGATCAAACGTTTTTAGTATTAAGAACGAGCACCTCAAAGTTGGCCCCGCGAAGACATGGGCGCCGCCATCTTTGTTTGCATTTACGGAAGTGACGTCACTTCGTCCCACCAGCGTATCGCGGCTACTTGTCTTTGTATGATTTTCACACGCTCGGAATTAAAGTGGATATATTTTCATCGAGATTGCAGAGGAATTCTTACAGAAACCGGAATTATGATGAAGACGACATTATGAGAAAAGTTCAGAAGACTGGGAGGAGGAAGAAAAGCATTGGGAAGGCGAGAAATTATCAGACGAACAACAAGGTCTCGTAACTGCCATTTAATAACAGCAAAACAACATGGCTTAAAAGACTCGAGTGACTTCTGAATAAGTATAAGAACTACAATGTATGTGAGGTACAGTTAAGGCGTTTATCATCCTAAAAACACCTAATAAGTGAGAGAGTGAGAACGCTGGTGGGACGAAGTGACGTCACTTCCGTAAATGCAAACAAAGATGGCGGCGCCCATGTCTTCGTGGGGCCAACTTTGAGGTGCTCGTTCTTAATACTAAAAACGTTTGATCAAATTTTAATACATTTTCTGAACAAAGAACATGTTGAAGATTCTTTTGAGCCCCAATGTGTTTTTCACTCGGGTATCCCTTTAACAATTGGAAGCTATTCGGGTAATTCTGTGTCCTTCCGACCGGTTATGGTAAATCGTTAATTTACCAAAGTTTACCGTTTGAGTTTAATGCTCTTCAAGGTTCCTCCAACTCAATCGTGGTCGTCATATCTCCTCTCAACGCAATTATCGAGGAGTGCACAGAACATGCTGATTTTCAGCTGCTGGATTAGACTGCAGGGCTGATGGTCGAGGAAGAATAGGCCTATATGTACCTGTTGTGGGCTAGCAAGGGCTATAGCGCTTGCACTCGGCGCGGAATGTGTTTCTCTTGGTCGTTTTGATGGTGGATTACTAGGAGAGCTAAATTTTGCTTTCGACCTCGCCTTTAGCCTGGAATTTTGGATCGCTGCGGTTTGATGTTCATGTGATTGCCGAACCATCTCACGGAATTTTCGGCAGTTTCAAGAGAGCGTTTGCACGGACAGCATATTTTTGTAGGGTAGGATTCTTCCCAGAAAATGAACGGATGGCTTAGATAAGACCCCAAACTTTTCCTTAGGTCGCTCAGTGTTTAAAATCACTGGGTGATTCTTATCCGATATTACGGCGTTGCAGTAAATGCATGTATTTCGATCGAAAAGCTTTAATTTCTGCTGCCTTTTTTGGCGTAATATCCGTCATTATTATCCTCAAATATAGTCGATCGAAGGGAGACTTTGATTACCTTTCGGCTTTTGCCACCATACATTACATATATGAATGTTTATTAATTAATTAATCTGTTTAATCATGTTCTTTTAAAAGGCACATCACTTCATTCTTTATTATTTTCACATATGAATGTTTATTCTTTTGATTATTTTACTTTTATTGAAAGAACACCTCAAAAATGCCTTACTTTATTTGTTATGTTTACAACGGAAGTGATTTATCCACTAAGTGAACCGGAAGAAAAGCGCTGTGCTCAGCACCTGTTCAATTTTCTCTTCATCGCGCGGCCGATTTGGCTAGCCAATCAAATTAGAGCCTGTTTCGTGTCTTACCAGAGCCTCTTATTTTTCAGTTAGTTGAGGAGGCACTGGGAACGAGAATGTGTTCTTCCCCAGTTTCTTGTCCGTCTGCTGCCTTGTGTGAAGGGAGCCTATAAACGCCAGCAACAAATAGAGAACGCTTCGCCGATTTATAGGGGCAGGTCTCAGGCTACCTTGTCTTCAAGATCTTCACGCCGTTTCACTTGTAGAGAACTGTTTACAAAGGCCAAAATGCCGCCGCCTAATTTTCCGATTCTGTCTTTACCGTAAAACTTGATATCCTGGGAGGTTATATAATGAATGGGGCACTTTCTTTGAACAAAACGTTTCAGTTAAGATCAGGACATCCAAATTATCACGCTCGTTGTTGGGCTATGTTAGCAAAACTCCGATATCCTCAAGTTTGCTGTTGGTATTTAAGGCCCTGCACATTCCAATGACAAATCTTCAAGCCTTTGCCTGTCTCTAATGACGTTGAACGAAGCGGTCCCGGGTTCTGAGCAATAGCTACGGTTACACTACCCCATATAAAGTCGTTTACCCAGTAAAACTGGACCCAATAAAATCCATCTGGGGTTTGAATTTACCTGGGTACAGCGGTTACACGAAGACCGTTGAATATCACGCCCCAGTAACTTTGTGGCGCGAAGGCCTATTGTACTGTCAGATCCTCGAAATTGCATTGGCTGAACTATCTGGGGTCGGCAGCGACCCCTAAGACTTATCTGGGGTGCTATCAAGGAAACGTTCCATTGTTCTTTCTTTCGTAACTATGGAAATATACCTAGGTACGTTTTCTCCTGGGGAAATCGGTTAGACCGCACGAAAACACGAATTTACCCGGATAAATTTCCAATATACCTATTAAAACTAGTGTAACCACAGCTAAAATCGCCACATAATATTAGAGCGTTTACGACTAGGAGGTCCCTGGTCAGGCGTAAAAGACCACTTTCTTGTTTTGGATCGATCTGAGTTAGATCGATCTCTTCCAAAATTTCTTCTTTCAAAGAGTGTACTTACTAGAGCTAGTTTCCTCGTGGTTTTTGATAGAAAAACAACAAGTGAAAGTAAACGGCTCCTCTGAATCAGTGGAACTAGAATCGGTTCTTCTCTCGCCGCCTTCCGTGTGTTTACACCAACTGCGGATATCAAGCCTTATCTGAATTCATTTGTCTCTTGATTATCCATTTTCCTTGATTCAGCGATGGCTATAATCCACAAAACTAATTCGTAGTTTCCAGCAAATTTGTCATGTGACTGAAACTGCACGAAAGCGGTTCCTTTCGACTTCACTCGCCGTGTCAGAACATTTTTCAGTTTTGCCCATTTCCACTCATTTCCGCTGCATTTCCTCTCTTTGTAGCACGGTACGAGGTCTCAAAAGTGAAGTTGCTGCTTCAACTTGAATTTTAGTGTGCATTTGGAGTGTTTTTCGGTATTTTTCTTCCTTATTTAGAAAATCCATTCTTGTAGTTGTAGTCCTGCAAGTCTCGTATCGAGTCGGTTTGTGCAATGAACCGTAGCGACACGTGATTATACAAATGATTGTCACAAAACTATCCTGTCACGTGCGTTTTTAATACTTACGAAAGAGTTGGCCATCAGGCTGTGATTGTCTAGTCTGAAATTTATCTGACAATTATACTAAAACAATTATTCACTTCAGTCTCAGTGACTATTGCTGAATATTTTATCCATCGACTTCGTCTCGGTAAATATTTACCAATAGTCAATCAATCAGTTAATTTTACCATATAAGGTTTACAAGTACAGAACAGTACAACACAGCTAGCTTGACAAGGCAAAAAAAAGATGTCATGATTAATAGTGACAGTAGATAAAGGAAGGTAGACAATATGTATTAGATTTGTAGCTTAGTTGAAGGTGTATGGACGGTTGATCAGTAGACAACTCCAAGGAGCTTGTAAGCACTGACCACCGGTGGCTGCAGTGAAGGCTATTAATTTATTAATTAATGTCTGTATTGATGCTGGTATGTTGATTGGAGTAAGTAAAAACATAGGGCCCCTAAGGCCAAATTGTGGATGGTCAGTAAGCTATTTTGGTATATACTTAAAATCACGTGACAATGACGGCATCGTTACGTCATCACCACTAAGTGAATCGTGGGGAATCAATACCATACCTGTCCAAGTTTGAACTGTCTGGCATTAAAAATGAGGGGTACTGGCATTTACTTAAAATCACATGATTGATGATGTCATTGTACGTCATTGCTACGAAGTGATTTGTGCGTGATTGAAGCCACTTAAAACCTAACTTATATACACAATCATATAAAATACTAAATGTACTGACTGAGGAAAGGGGAATGATACAGTCAGTATATAGTAAGTGGCATAGAGCAGATAAAGAAACTCTGCTAGCAGGTAAACAGTGTTCTAGCTAGGAATTCTGCTCAATTATGTGTCAAATGACCCATACATCATTTTCTTTTGGGTCAAATTGGTAATGGAATTTTTAAGGAACCCTTTGTTTATTAGGGCCCTGTTTGTGATAGAAGTATGCAGCCCATGGTTACAAATATTTTGTGATAATGGGTCACTTCTGAATCTGTTCTGTCAATGGTACAAGTTGCAGCCCTAGCTAGAACCTTGTCATGCTTTGACCTTATGTTATCATTGAAAATATTGAATGGTTTACTTACTTATCAACACAAAAGGGATACATGTAAATTCAAATGTTTCACAGTATATGAAATAAAACAAAAACATTGAGTGAAACAATGCAATACTTGTATTTCCAGGGCCATGCAAGAATATGTGCATCAAATAACTTATACTTACTTAATGGACTGTTATCACAAATCAGTCATTTTGGATAAAACAATGGTTTTGGCCCGGTTGCCTCACACTGGTGGGTTTCACAAAGAGTTTACCAGGCGAAAAGAAAGGGTTTTATTCTCCTGGGAGTTAACATGGCCGATGCATGATAAGAGCACATGCCGATGAACAGTGCAAGAATTAACGGTTATAAAGTGTCATTTCCATAATAAGATACAATGTATATAGATCAGGACAAATAATATATGTGGATCTGGTTGCCTGACCGAGTTTAGATTCCCCTGTTGACTCTACAAGTTTTTGCAGCAAAATGTTAACTACGAGTATACAAGTTGGACTTAGAGATTTACTATGTCGATCTTTTCTTGAAATCTGCCAAAAAGTAAAAACGAGCCAGTCCTACTCTGAACTTGAGTAGGTCTGACCTGAAACAATCACTGATACAGGCTGATCAAAACCAGGATGCGGCTAACACGCATATCGAATTGGAATTTTGTGTGTTGGTTTTGGAACAACTTTATAATACCGGCCCACTAAAACTTGGGAGTCGTAGTTATTGGCTACTGGCTACATACATGCGAGTGTTTGGTGTACATATAGAGATGCATGCATGGGCACGTGACTGCATGGCTACTTGGCTGAGTACTTGGCTACGTGGCTATGGGGGTACATGCATGGCTGCTCGCTTGACAACATGGCTACGTGGCTACATGTATGTGGCTACATGGCTACGACTTGGCTATGTGGCTACATGCCTACATCATGGACAACTTCGTTCCTCGTCGTTAGCCAGCCATTTACGAGTTCCCACTTTTAATCTAAAGTCATATGGTTATTGCGCCTTTTCGGTTCATGCTCCTAAGCTATGGAATAACCTTCCACTGGAAATCAGGACTTGCTCCAACGTTGCTGCTTTTAAGTCTAAGTTAAAAACATATCTTTTTAAATTAGCGTACAATTGATTTTATACATTTTTATATTTTTACATTGATTTGTATATTCATCTTTCTATTTTATCAATTTTTAACTATTATCACTGTTATTGGAAAATGTATTGTAAAGCGCTTAGGGCAGTTTAATGAATAAGCGCTATATAAATCAGATATTATATTATATATTTTATGTCCTTCCCTGAATTGTGATTATATATGATGGACTTGCTGTCAATGTTGAGCTCGGTTTGCGGGACAGAAACACAAAACTACTGAGTTGGATTAATCTGGCTATGTGCAAATTTTGGGCACATAGCCGCTTTAATAACTCATTAATATTTATATCATTACAGATCTTATTTTTAGTAAAATATAATTTGCCCAGCAAAGGTGGGAACTTAAAAGCGCCAAGGACCTTCTTGGAATAAAGGAGGTAACCCCACCCCAACATGACAGCAGTTCCAATTGGCAAAATAGCATGCTTGCTAGCTATTGTCAGGCTATGAATTTGAACAGCAACTCCATAATGGTGTAGCACAGTGCCCCTGCTACGTACTGTCCGACTATAAATTAATGTACATCGATGTACTGATGTATACATGTATGTAGAGCATACTTCATAAAGTTAACAAAACAATGGTGCAGAACAGTGCCCCTGCTACTGTCTGACCATAAATTAATGTACATTACTATACTGATATATCTGTACAGCATACGTTATACTTAACATCATAGTGGTGTAGAACAGTGCCCCTGCTACTGTCCGACTATAAATTAATGTACTTCGATGTACTGATACTTATGTACAGCATACTTTATAAAGTTAAGAACACAATGGTGCAGAACAGTGCCCCTGCTACTGTCTGACTATGAACTGACAAACTGACTGTGTCACTAATATGAACAACATCTGATGCAGAACAGCTAATAGTGCTCATGTCCAACTAGGAACTGATAAACTGATCTTGTCACTAATATGATCGTGCAGAACATTACCCCTGCCACTGTCTGACTTTGAATTGATAAACTAAGCATGTTACTAACATGAACAACATTTTGGTACAGGACAGATCCCATGTTACTGTCTTAATATAAATGTTACTCTATTCCTACACGTCATATGGGAGAATGCCAGGGAGGCCAGAAAAAAACTATCAAAAACCCTTTGGGATAAAAGGATAGGAAATCTGGGTGGAGCCAAGACAATAGATTTCTCCAGTCTCTCCACAGGACACAAAACTTAATTATTTATTGTAAGTTGACTGAGAAATATAAGAAACAGCCCCTGTGATGACCCAGGATTCATCCTGTTGCTTGTAAACTGGCAGTGCAGGAAGACCAGAAGCTAGTATTGACAGGGCAGACTTGGCACGTACAACTGCCTATGAAACCACAGCTACCATGCCAGTTGCTGACCATCAACTGATTTTACAATGGGTTGTTGGTAATTATCAGTAGTAGGGATTGCTCACTTTCCCTGGACACTAAAGTTCTTTGTTGTCACACGTGTAACCAATTTACAGCAGAAACAAAGGCACAGCTTCACCCTCATACCATGTGTTGATGGGGCCTGGCAGAACGTAACACTCTGTGGAGGGAAATAAAAAGAGGCAACCACGAGGGCAAGCCCTCTAAAAAGCTTAGTACAAGGGTGAAGTGACCTTGATAACAAAAGGCCTATCAATTTAACAAAACCTGAATTTTAATATTTATAACCATTACATTAACAACAATAGTAAAAGCAATATAATGATAATATAATAACATAGCAGTAGCAGCAATAATAGTAAGAACAATAGTAACAACAATACATTGCACCAATAATAATTTACTGGTATAGTGATGATGACAATAATGAAAATAGTAATAACAATAATAACAACTAATAATAATAATAATAATGAGTGATCATTATAACAGTGGTATGAACCTGTCTTTCAGCTGAATTGCAACAGCACCAATAAATTCACAGTAAGTACTAAATCAGTTATATGACAACACCAAAATCACTCTGAGTAATTAACATCACACTCAAGTTTGAATTGCAAATGTTGCTGGCAATGACAAAATTATTCCTTACATCCCTTAGGTTTCTTACAATGTATGTCTAAATTATAACGATAGTGGTAGTACGAGCAATAACTGTAAGAACAGCAAGAGTAATAATTGTCTTATTAAGGATTGGTCATTCCTGCACCCTAACCTATTGTTGTTTGCTCCTGTTCTTTGGCAAACCACCACTTAATAATAATATTAACAATAAAATAATAATAATAAAATCAATAATAATAACAACTATAATACTAGCACTAACAATATTGATAAGAATAATGGCTGGCACCGAGCCCTGGTACCACAGCATGGCAGCTGGGAATTGGAAGCAGCATGGCATCAACATCCAGGAGGCATTCTACAAAATAAAAACAAAAAGAGGGGGCACCCGGTCCACCACTCCAAGAATTAGTTAAAATCGAGTATTGTAAGCTACATTTGTATAGACAGGCACAAAACATGTAACAAAACATAACCATACATAACCACAATGCACATACATTCACAATTACGACATGAGCGTAGTAGGGTAAGCATGGCAGACAGTACAATACAATGTCGCCGCAAATTGCAAACCCCATATGCTGCAAAATAATATCTAGGCATACTAAAAACATCATGTGGTTGGCAATGCAACAACACACAAGTTGCTCTAGCCTAGTTAGGCCTACTGAAAACACAGTGCAGTTGGCAATGCAACAACATGCACAGTGCTCTAGCCCACTAAGATATAAATACTGATGAATATGATTATATGGATGTGATGTATTCCCATGTATGGATACAATGTAAAAGGCATATATAACAAGAACAACATAACATGTTCAACATTCACAATTACTACATGAGCGCAAGAGGGTAAGCATGGCAGACAGTACAACACAATGTCGCCGCAAATTGCAGACCCCATATGTTGCAAAATAATAGCTAGGCGTACTGAAAACAACATGTGGTTGGCAATGCAACAAGCACGGGTTGCTCTAGCCTAGTTAGGTCTACTGAAAACACTGGCAGTTGGCAATGCAACAACAAACACACTGCTCTAGCCTAGGTGGACATGTACATGTTGACCTATTTACAAAGACATACATGCACATCACAGTCCAATAATAGACCACATGACACAGGGCACGAAGTATGAAAGGAATGTGGTAGGATCAATGACCTATTATACTCACGGAAACGAAGGTATGCGCACTGACCAATTCGCTCGATAAAAGAAACAAAATGCAGTAGACGGCCCATTGGATTTATAAACTATCGCTGGAAGCCGATTTTAGCTTGCGAAGGGCCTGTAAAATTGCCCCATGATAACTGTGATATAATTAAGAATATTGTCCAGCACTATTGAGATAAACGCCATGGCCGTGAAAGTGATGGAATGTCTCTGTGTTTCCAAGTAAAAGCCCATTTACTTAGTATAATCGCCCAAAACGACCGGTAAATATCGGTTAAGAATAAGCGCTTGATCGTCAAACTCAACATTGGGATAGCCGCTACTTAGATGCCGGCCCAATATACTTTAGAAACGCCAAATATAACGCGAACATTGAACTTAGCTCGCATGTGCGAACTGAAACCGCGAAACTAGTTCTTCGATCGAATAACTGATCTTATCGGGTCTACTAGCAGCCTTCAAATCATTAGTTCTTGGCTACATGGCTACGTGCTTGGCTACATGGCTATGTGGCTACATGTTTCTGTGAATTAATACAAACCCTTACCCTACATTAAAACAAATCATAATCGCCCTTATGAAATTCAAGTATACTACAAGTATACTTGAAACTCTTGAACTAACCTAAAAAGTGAGGACTGCTTTACCGACAAACAAAAATTATACTTATATGATACTTTTTTGCACCAGAAGTTGGAACACATCAAAGTATACTTTTTCACAGAGAAAGTATACTTTGATGTGTTCCAACTTCTGGTGCAAAAAAGTATCATATAAGTATAATTTTTGTTTGTCGGGAAAGCACGCTTTTTTGGTTAGTTCAAGTATACTTTAAGTACACTCCCATCAATATAATTTTGTTATGGATTTCTTCTCAGCGAAGAAATAATGGTTTTCCCAAGGAAAAGTATACTTGAAGTATACTTCAATCAATAATGTATTAATTAAACTAAGAGCTCAAGTGACATCAGTTATTTTCATACTCAAACAAATTTAAACTGGTCAACTTAATTGTCAAATTAACAAATTATTTATTATATAAATATCTCTACATTCAACATTCTAATAACAACATTTGATGAAAAAAAGCTGTGTTGCTTGTCAGTTTACTTGAATATAAAAAAAGACACCACTGAGACAGGTCATCCACAGTAAGCTAGGAGTACAAACTGAATTG
The DNA here is from genome assembly GCA_030867875.1 of Actinernus sp. WN-2022. Classification (NCBI taxonomy): domain Eukaryota; kingdom Metazoa; phylum Cnidaria; class Anthozoa; order Actiniaria; family Actinernidae; genus Actinernus; species Actinernus sp. WN-2022. Next base: position 998,395 of record JAOWCC010000237.1, read on the forward strand.
GCTTCAGCAGTGCCGGGAAAAGAGCAAAATGAACCAAACTCACTGATAAACGTCATGTCCCTCTACTGCAATTCCTTTATTTTTCTTTGTTTTATTATTTTCTCTTATTCCTTTTCCTCAGTTCCTGTTTCGTTCTTTTTTGGCCAAGGCTTGTTTTCTTTCTGCATCTTTTTCATCGTTGTTATTTTTTGTCGGTCGCATTCTTTTTTTACGGGCTATATCCTTTTTGTTTATCTACTTCTTCTTCTTTTGTCAGGCACTGGCCAGTGTTTTGTCCAGGTGATGGTATCTTGGTTTTATTCAGAGTGTGCAGATCTTTTTGAAGCCTAATAACTGTTGGTTCCAATTAGTAGCGCATCCAGCACTCTTCCTTTCTTCAAAAGGATTATTTTGTCAGCTGTTGATAATATTTATTGTAAAATTAGTTAACAGCAGACTAAACATTTTATTTTTTGACATGCTATGTAAGAAATCCTGACTCGGGGCAATGCAACATACAAAGGGGGCTTGCTCGTTAAATAAGCAAAATCATACAAGCGAATACAAACAGAAGAAACATGGCGAATGAAATGGCACGAAAACGCAACCTAAAGTAAAGCATTGTATAAATATTCCAAAAATAAAATAAAATAGTAGAAAAAAACCGTAGGACTGATTCGTTTTGTGTGCGCCGTTTACTAGGCGGGAAAATGTTTAAATACTAAAAATTCAAATTGCATTCATAATTAAAGTCCGTAACGAAAGTTAAACAGGGAAAAGCCCAGTAAAATGGCAGCTGGCAGCATAATTGTAAGGAGTATGTGTCGCTTTCTCGACCTAATTCCCCTTTGTTGAGCGAGAACTTTGAAGAAGGCTTAAAAAGTTTAATAGGCCCCGTCTACGCGATACAGTTTTCATTTGAAAATTCTGAATTTCTACAACTCTGACTTTCTAACGAGATCTGAAAAGGCAACCATGTAGTTGAAAAGGCAAACAGTTGAAAAAAACATTAATGTGGACGGGGCATCTGTCCTTGTCCACTCTCTTAGATTTTTTTCAATTGTAAGTGCATTGGGACTGAGCGTTTTCAAATGTTTGCGTTTTCAGTAAATTTGACCGTCTGAAAACAATAGCGTTACGTTTTCAAAACATTCCACTTCGGAGGGCGCTTTAAAAATATTGCGTTTTCATTATCGCGTGTTAAATTAGAGCTCTTGCAATGGAATGTCAGATTGTAGCTGAACCCTTTCAAATTTAAACGCCACCCCCGCCGGTCTGTAGTGCGAGACTGGGTTCGCAGATTCAAAAGACAAAACCCTCTGGCCGGACCAACACTCAGGGTCTTAAAATAACTGAGTAGAAGTTGCTGCCTTTGTGAAACAATCTCGTTCTCGAACTGCAAATGGTTAGAGACCTTCACCGAGTCTTCTTGGATAAAAACGCTAATCGTATTAACTTATGCAATATATCAACGTACATACAGCCTTTTCATTTCATTTGTGTTTTTGTATATTAATTTGACGATCGAGTCGATTTTGCATGTGACCAGATAAGCAAAAGATGAAAGTACGTAAATTAAAAATATACATGGCCACCGTTAATCTTACGACGTCGATAAAAATATTGCAGCCATAAGTTTGAGCGCCAAAAATAACGTCAACGTTATCTTCGTAATTAAAATAGTATGTACCCTGGTATTTGTAGTTTCGCTTCCAAACGAACATGTACATTCAAAGTGAATAATTAAAACGATTATGAAACTAAAATTCGTGCCCGAATAGTGAATTAAATCATATAACTCGAAGTCCTGCCTCTGAGTTTGAATCCGGGATGCAACTATAGGCATATCCCACCTCCACCGGTACACATATATAGCTACGTACATACCCTCGCGCAAGTTTTACGCTATATATACAACAACTGAAATAACCTACCTTTGTCAGCAAATGATGCAGGCTTTGACTTGGGTTTTGAAGAAGCTATGACTTTGCAATTGTTTCAGTTAAAATATACGTTTGCTTACGTTGCTTCGGTGCTTAACGCTTACTGATACAGATATGGGCATGACGTGACCTTTGAGTTTCAGATTTCATGGATCGCATGATCTTATAAACGTGTATACCATAGATGGGATGATAACACACACACGCAACATAACCACTAGTTCCAGTCTCAAATTTGGCTAGCACAGTGTGAGTACAAAAACAAACAAACAAAATCCTGTAAAAAACAATTTAGAAAATAAAAACTTGAGTGAAATTGTTTTTCATGAAAAGAAAAAATGTGCACTTCACATTTCTAATAGTGCTTCCCTAATGTCTGCTTGCATGTAGTTTCCGTTTTTGTTAGGCTATGAATGGAACAGGTTTTAAGGTAGATTTTTGTTAGTACTTGATATCGAAAATTAATAAGATTTATTTTGCAGAAAGATATATATTAATGGCATTCAATTCCTATTGAATGAGCGAAGCAATATTGAACTCTCAAGGTAAACAAGAATCCTCTCACGGCCGAGGTTTTGGTTCGAGAAATTAAAGGCTTCCAACAATTCCCTTTATAGTTCTGTAATATAATGAGCAGACTGCAGTTTTGGGAAGGAGGGTAAAAGCTTTTAAATAGATATAACCAACACGCAAATACCAATATGGACGCGATCAGCGAGCTGCGATAACTAAATTGTAAGCGTGCGTTATATGAATAAGTAGAGGTCAACTTCTTTAATTTACATACACGAGAAAAACAAAAATATTAAATTACATATATATATACAATGAATGCCACTCCTAAAGACTGCTAAATTCAGCTAATAATTCTTCCCTTCGGTTATTACTAAGAGGATTTCAAATGAAAGCGTATTTCATCTTCAATCTCATGTAGCCCGAGTGAAAGCCCAGATGGGCTCTTGTTTAATGAACCCCATCTATGTGACCAATGTATATAATAATAGGTTCTCCCTGTGTGGCAACCGGTCCTGGGAAGGGAGATCGTGAAAGGAGATCGTGAAAGAAATTAAATTTATTTTTATTACTATCTTCATACGTGAGATTGCTTAGATTATCATTCGGTGTGGGTTCAACCCACAACATTAAATAATAGGCAAATAAATTCATTTAATATTTGCGAGTCGGCTGGGCCAGTAGAGTCCGCTTTACAAGAGGAACGGCGCTATCGGTTTCATTCGCCGGCTAATTGGCAAATAATATATAAATTCTCTCTTGACTTTTGAATAAAGTCGTTCTTCTGTTCAGTCATATTTTTGAACACATAGTTCTACTATAACTACAAAATACTCGTTCTCATTCTAATAAAAGACAACTTTGTGTGGTATAAATTAGTGTTCGAGAAACAGGTAACTAAAGGCTTAAAATTAAAGAAATCCATTTTTGTTGGTTTTGTTCTTACTGAATGTGTTTTAGTCTCGAATATGCTAATACCCCGTTCACAGAAATACATATTTAAAAGCTGTTTAATAAACAAGTTTCAAGTTCCATTCACTGACGTTAAACGCGTTTCATTCCTGTCGTTAAACATGTAAACCAGTTAAATCAGCTCAAGCCCTAACTAAAGAGCCGGCTGTTTTTGAGGTATTTTTTTTGCCTGAACATAAGAATGAAGAACGAAGAAATTCACAGTGGAAATAGTATTAACTCGTTCTTTGCTTACCCGGGGCAACGTAAATGTATGGTGAATCTTATAGCGGTAAAATGCGTTTAATATTAAAAGCTGTCAGCTACAAATCGTGTTTCTAGCTAACGACGAGACGTGAAATGACTCTGTTGAACCCGGGTTGAACCCCGAGAAATAGGGTTTGTCTTTACTTAAACTAGAAATAAGACATGAGTCGTCATAAGTTGTTAGCGTTTATTACAATCCAAGGCACAGTAAAATTACTTACAGTCTGTTCCGTTCTACAAATCTAAGTAAATTGACAGCATTAGTTTAGCTATTTTAATGATTTCGTCATCGATAGCATTTCATTCCTCCAAGAAATCCTTGACCGTCAGCGTTCCGTTATTCATTTGTCAACATCAACCTTCAGAGACTCCGCGACTTCACGTACTAAGGAACCAAATGCTTTCTTGAGAAGCTTCTGGTCCTTCGATATAAAAAGAAAAGAAAATCAGAATTGAGTCGTTACTGTTAATACTGAGCAGGATTAGTTAGGACCTGTTTACATGGAGGGAGGTTGACCCTAGTGCTAGGACCAACAACATTGTTGTCGATATGCGAGCTTACAGTACACTGAATATAGCCCTAGTGCTTTTTGGACCAGTAGCATTGTTGTCAATATGCAAAACAGTCTCGAGGGATTACAAAACAATGAACATAGCTCTAGAGCAAGGTTAACCTCTCTTCCTGTAAACAGGCTCTTAGTTTTCTATAGGGTTTTTTTAGCTTTAACGTGTATCAATGGCTTGCTTTAATTGTCCCGACGTTTGGCGTAAGGTGTAGTGAGATTCGTTTCTCTTCGACAGAACGTAAACTTAACACTGAGTAATAAAGAATTATGCCAATTGTCTCATTCTTTATTTCCAATGTGCAGATTATTCGAATTTATACAGTGGAAGAAAGAGAGATACATTTGTATTTCTCAAAGTTTGCAGAATATCTCCTCAGATTCAACATCGAATTATATTCAATTGTGGCACACATGCCGTCTTGGTCACAGATATTTACAAGACAAGTTTTATTTTGACACGGGACGCGAACTGAACACTCAGAACTCGCTTGTAGTCACATGTATTGAGTTTCGGGAAGTTCAAAGTAGGTTTGTCTTGATGAGTTCTCGATTAAATGGGCTCTGTTATGAGATGCGCATGAACAGGTTTCAAGCAATTTAATGATATGCATAACACTTGAAAAATTGTAATGAGTTGCAGTTCCTTGCGCTCGCGATACAACGACAGTTATATTTACAATACAAAACTCTTGCTCGAAGGCATTCAGTTAGAAAAAAACATATTTGTATTGTTGTCACTACTGCAATGGAGATTCAGGCTGACGAGAAACACATTCTGGCGAGTTTCGCAGTCACTCTGTGACCATCACGGCCAGTTGGCAGTTGAGCCGCCATAGAAGTTCTAATGTCTTGTCGATGCCATCCCAAAATTTCACTACATCTGAATACGAACATTTCTGGTAAATATAAAACGTGAACAACTAGATATCCTAAATAATGGATTCCAGGGAAATAAACTGAGAGATGGTTATAAATAGACTGAATGAATCAACTTGTAACAATCCCGAGTTCGTCGCGTTGGAAATCAAAATCTAAACTTTGAAAACGTTGGCTCACTATTTCAAAGCTTAGTAAACGCGCGTGTAATCGTGACCGAGCCCCTTTAAACAAAAAAACCTATCACACAACTCAAATCTCTTGTAAGAAAATATTGATTAAATGCCATACTTGTGCCATATGGAGCCATAACGACGTTTGTAGGCAATTCATTTGGCCCTATTCCATAAAACCCATACAAAACTCTACATATTGAAATCTCAATAACCTAATACCATTTGACGCTATCATCTCTAACATTATCAGTATCGCTAATCTTAGAATAGTATTTTTTTAAACAACTTAGAGTTCTAAGGTGTTACATAAAATGTTTTCCTGACGAGACGATTGCGCATGCGTAATGTTGCCTTATGCTGTCGCAAGTCTCAGGCGCTAAAGTAAAGTAAAGCTACTTTATTTAACGTCGGTAACTCGTGACAGTACAGTGAGACTGATAAACTTGAGGCCGACGGGAGACCTACGATTTTACGTCTTTATCCGAGAAGACGTGAAGGTCTAACCATTTGCAGTTGTTTCACAAAGGCAGCACCTTCTACTCAGTTATTTTAAGACCCTGAGTGTTGATCCGGTCTATTAGTATAATTCGATTTTGCAACGTTTGATTGAACGTTTAAATGAGAAAAGGCTAGAGTATTTTAATAGATCATCAATATCGTTCCAGATTGTAGCACCTTTGAATCGAATATTGAATTTTCCGAAGTTAGTTCGTACAGAAGGAATACAATACGACGATCTTGATGCCAAACTTGTAATATACATGTGTCTTGAAGAAATTGTTTGAAAAAAAGTTAAAAAATACGGCTGGTAACAAGTTGGTATGAGACGCAGTTGAAGTTATGGATAAGATCAATAACTTTCAAGATGTTTGAGTCCTTAAAAAGGGGTGAAGTATGATAATTAAACTTGGCAAAATGTATAATTCTTATTGCTTTCTTTTGTAAAGTTATATATTATAGGTTTAAGAGTAGTTTCATAGGTATTGGCCCAGATAATTACTTTACGGCATGCGCTAGCTTTGGAATGGCTTGAGTATTTTTTCGCCTTTTCCCCTTCTATCCTTATCCGGAGATACGTTACGGTTACGATATAGTTACGGTACGGTTATGGTATAGTTACGGTACTCTTACGGTATAGTTACAGTCCGTATTTTTCTCATCCGCTCAAGAAAAAAAGAAGGTATTTTTGTAACACTCGCTCTCAATAAGAAATCATGAGGCTTGAAGAACATATATACACTGTAGAACATTTATGCATTGCATTTATGCATTGCAATAATCATACCCTTTCCAACGCCATTCGTTTCCTCAGTAAATAACCACATCTCGCTGGCTTGTTATTAATTGTACAAGACTGACCCACGCCAGTGATGCCGCCGTCGGTTTCTCCCAGCAGAGCAGCACCAATGATGACGAAGAATACAAAAACGAGGACGACCTTTGCCATATTGTACAGTAGCTCGCTTGACTGTATAAATGTCTTCTGACTCAGAAAAGATTTCACGACTTTTATATCGAGAACAAAATTTCATTAAGCACTTGCTTGCTACCATATGGGCAGAAATATGGATAGGTGTCACCATAACTAATTGATATATATTTATGTCAAAATTGTATCACTATAGCAAAATAGAGTCGGTGAGGCATAAACGGTTAACATTGTAGAAACACCTTGTGTATTTGATATAAATCTACAGCTTAATATTGCTCTGTATCAGCGACAAAGATGTAACTTTTTTATTATTTAACATTTTGTTTGACATATTTTGACCATCTGTCATTCTAGAGGAAAAACAGTTTTAGCGTGTTTAATTAACTTCCTGTCTTTCGCGTCTTAAACTCGTCAAGTATTTGTTTAAAGGCTTTTTAAAATATATCATTGGAAACAAACAATGAAAGAACAAATAATAATTTAAGAATGTTTGAACAGGATCGAATAAAATCATAGAGTTTCAGTGGTCGAAATCAAATATTGAGATGAGGAACTTGCAAGACGAACTCAGTAACCCTTTTAAGTAGAATACACTTTTGCACTTCTGTATTTCGTGACAACCGACAGCCGGCAAAATTGCCACCTACATTTTCTGCCTGGTGAGGCATAAATGGTTAACATTTTAGAATATAAAAATATCTGCGTTACGCAGTTTAGTAGGTAATCGTTTTCTGCACGTTCCATCATCGGAATGTTCATTATACAGGCATTGCGTTGTTCAACAGTTACGCAATAATGCAATATGCATACGAGTATATAAGTAGCTTAACGAGTAAGTGTTCTTCCTTCGGTCTGTGAAAGCAACTGACTCCACACTTCATTTATTTTATTTTATTTAATGTAACATTGGTGATGTTGAGTGCCACTTGTAGAAGAACCACTACTGCTGCCAGGAGTGATGGCCGCCGCTTTTGACTAGAAGCCGATTCGTCGACCGTGGAAGATTCACAAAGTCAAGTTGGGTGTGACTTAGACTTGTTCTATTCTTGTGATTGTGACGAATGCAGTGTTAGTAACTGAGTAGTCAAGGTGTTAAAAGTCGTTTGATGGATTGGATTGAGAGTTTAGAAGCGCCTAATTTTGTACTCGATATGATTATAAAGGGCTACAGATTACCATTTGGCATATATCCTTCTCAGTGCTTCCTAAAGAACAACAGATCTTCTTTCAAACACCCAGAATTTGTAACGCAGGCAATTTCAGAGCTGCTTATTAACGGTTATATCACGGAGCATAGTGCCCCCCGTTTTGCGTGAACCCTTTAACAGTCGCTGAAGGTAAAAAAGCTGCGGTTGGTCATTGGTCTCAGGCACGTAAACCAATGTTTAATTAAACCTACATTCAAATACGAAGCTCTTCGTTCATTATCACAAGTACTCGAAGAGGGCTACTGGTGTTTGACCTTAAGTCTGGTTACCACCATTTAGACATTCATTCCGATCACCAAAAAGTATCTTGGGTTTTGCTGGTCATATAACGCCATACCTCGATACTTTACATTCTCAGTCCTACCATTTGGTCTTAGCAGTGCCTTTTTTGTTTCATTAAGTTGATGCGGCCTCTAGTTAAGCGTTGGCGTTCTTTGGTGCACAGCAGCTTTATATACCTCGACGATGGATTTGGAAGCCAGCCGGTTGAACGTTCCGCCCTAGCAGCCAGCTTAATTCAGAGGAGAGATCTTGCTTCATCTGGTCTTCTGTGTAACGAAGAGAAATCACATTGGTCTCCGATGCAAGTCGGCGAATGGCTCGGATTCGTGATTAATACAATTTAAATTTAGTTCCAGATACCTCCTGAAAAGAATTTTTCCAAGCTTAAGAGTCTTTTAGATGCAGCAATACGAGACGGCCATTCGACATTCCGAGACTTTAGTCAGGATTGCAGGCTCTATTATATCAGTGGCTTTAGCACTTGGTCCGATTTCTACGCCTTATTACAAGGGAGATGTACCTTTCTATCGAATATAGACCAGCATTGGACCACATCCTGCATTTTTAATTTCACCAAGTCTTTTAGAGAAGCTAAAATTTTCGTATCAGAACATTGATTCGCTGAATGGCTATTCTCTTAGACCTCCACCCGGGGCCCATACAGTCATATTTACTGATGCTAGTGATAGCATTTGGAGGGTTTTCGGCTTCATTAGACGGTACTGTAGTTAGCGGCATGTGGACAACTGATGATATTGGCCATAGCTCGACATATCGAGAAGTGAAAGCTATTTATAACGTATTGTTATCTTGTGTCAAGCAGTTGCAACGCAAAAGAGTTAGTCAGTTTACGGACAACCAAGGCGCTGCTAGAATAGTTTCCATCGGAAGTTTACCAGGCGAAAAGAAAGGGTTTTATTCTCCTGGGAGTTAACATAGCCGATGCATGATAAAAGCACATGCATGACTAGTGCAAGAACGGTTATAAAGTGTCATTTCCATAATGAGATACAATGTACATGTACATAGATCAGGACAAATAATAAAATATATGTGGATCTGGTTGCCTGACCGAGTTTAGATTCCCCTGTTGACTCTACAAGTTTTTGCAGCAAAATGTTAATTACGAGTATACAAGTTGGACTTAGAGATTTACTATGTCGATCTTTTCTTGAAATCTGCCAAAACGTAAAAACGAGTCAGTCCTACTCTGAACTTGAGTAAGTCTGACCTGAAACAATCACTGATACAGGCTGATCAAAACCAGGATGCGGCTAACACGCATATCGAATTGGAATTTTTGTGTGTTGGTTTTTGAGCAACTTTAGAATACCCGCCCACTAAAACTTGGGTATGTAGTTATTGGCTACTGGCTACATACATGCGAGTGTATGGTGTACATATAGAGATGCATGCATGGGCACGTGACTACATGGCTACTTGGCTGAGTACTTGGCTACGTGGCTATGGGGGTACAGGTTAGGGTTAGGTCCTTCCCTGAATTGTGATTATATATGATGGACTTGCTGTCAATGTTGAGCTCGGTTTGCGGGACAGAAACACAAAACTACTGAGTTGGATTAATCTGGCTATGTGCAAATTTTGAGCACATAGCCGCTTTAATAACTCATTAATATTTATAGCATTACAGATCTTATTTTTAGTAAAATATAATTTGCCCAGCAAAGGTGGGAACTTAAAAGCGCCAAGGACTTTCTTGGGATAAAGGAGGTAACCCCACTCCAACATGACAGCAGTTCCACCTGGCAAAATAGCATGCTTGCTAGCTATTGTCAGGCTATGAATTTGAACAGCAACTCCATAATGGTGTAGAACAGTGCCCCTGCTACTGTTCGACTATAAGTTAATGTACATCGATGTACTGATATATACATGTATGTAGAGCATACTTCATAAAGTTAACAAAACAATGGTGCAGAACAGTGCCCCTGCTACTGTCTGACCATAAATTAATGTACATTAATGTACTGATATATATATATGTACAGCCTACTTTATACTTACATCATAGTGGTGTAGAACAGTGCCCCTGCTACTGTCCGACTATAAATTAATGTACTTCAATGTACTGATACTTATGTACAGCATACTTTATAAAGCAACAACACAATGGTGCAGAACAGTGCCCCTGCTACTGTCTGACTATGAACTGACAAACTGACTGGGTCACTAATATGAACAACATCTGATTCAGAACAGCTAATAATTCTCATGTCCAACTAGGAACTGATAAACTGATCTTGTCACTAATATGATCGTGCAGAACATTACCCCTGCCACTGTCTGACTTTGAATTGATAAACTAAGCATGTTACTAACATGAACAACATTTTGGTACAGAACAGATCCCATGTTACTGTCTTATTATAAATGTTACTCTACTCCTACACGTCATATGGGAGAATGCCAGGGAGGCCAGAAAAAAACTATCAAAAACCCTTTGGGATAAAACGATAGGAAATCTGGGTGGAGCCATGACAATAGATTTCTCCAGTCCCTCCACAGGACACAAAACTTAATTATTTATTGTAAGTTGACTGAGAAATATAAGAAACAGCCCCTGCGATGACCCAGGATTCATCCTGTTGCTTGTAAACTGGCAGTGCAGGAAGACCAGAAGCTAGTACTGACAGGGCAGACTTTGCACGTACAACTGCCTATGAAACCACAGCTACCATGCCAGTTGCTGACCATCAACTGATTGTACAATGGGTTGTTGGTAATTATCAGTAGTAGAGATTGCTCACTTTCCCTGGACACCAAGAATCTTTGTTGTCACACGTGTAACCAATTTACAGCAGAAACAAAGGCACAGCTTCACCCTCACACCATGTGTTGATGGGGCCTGGCAGAATGTAACACTCTGTGGAGGAAAATAATAAGAGGCAACCACGAGGGCAAGCCCTCTAAAAAGCTTAGTACAAGGGTGAAGTGACCTTGATAACAAAAGGCCTATCAATTTAACAAAACCTGAATTTTAATATTTATAACCATCACATTAACAACAATAGTAAAAGCAATATAATGATAATATAATAATATGCACACTGTAAATTGAAAAGAGCCGTTTCGGCCCCAAAAATGGGGCCAAAACGGTGAGTAAAATTTGGTGTTAATTTTGGGGCTGTTTTAGTCTCATTACAATGGAGCTAAAACAGCACCAGGTTGTGGAGCTAATTTGACCCCTGCTTTTGGGCTGAATTAGACCTTTTTAAGTGCTGATTTGGAAGACACTGGGGTCAATTTGGGTTTTATGGAAGCAGAAACAGCCCCAAAATAATTAGCCCCCAAAGAAACAGCCCTCCCAAAAAGAGCTGTTTTAGCTCAAAGAAGGTCTGTTTTGATCTTTCTTTGTAATTTGGAACCCAGAAAAGATTTCACTATTTCCCAGGATAAATTAATATTTCTTCCAACTTAACTCATTTCAATAATAGCTGAACAGAATTTCTAGATTGTAAATTCACATTTATTCAAATATTTCCATGACTGCAGTTTACATTTTAGTGCATAAAACGTTTCATGTCATAAAATACACAAGATAAATACATGAGATAAGACAAGTAATGTAACCTAAAGTCAACTATTAAAGCAATGCAGGGTTGACTTACATGTACTATATACATGTAGCTATATAACATAACAAAAATGGCACAATCAATGCTATTGACAACATGTGCAAGCATTTCTAATATATAAAAATTATATACATAAGATACATGTACATGTACATGCTCTCAGTTCAGTCCCCAAAAACGTGATTAGCACGAATCCAAGGTAAATTACCATGGGAACAAAAAATAATAGTCTCTTACCAGAATTACCACAGGATGTGCTAATCTGTATGCTTTCTGGAAATGGACCCTGAAACATGTACATGTATGAGTATACTATATGTATATATATATATATATATATATATATATATATATATATATATATATAAATATATCAGCTTCAACGGGTAAAGCACTTAATATATATAGATAGCATTCATAAGTGAGGTGGCAGACACTAAAGTCTGACCAGCTCTTTCAATCCCAACGCTAGCCTGCAAAAGCAGCTGCATCTTTGTGCTCACTCCGAAACCGTTTCCGCAAAGAAACGCCTGCAGAACGAATAACAAAATTCCATACTGGTGTTTGACCTGAATCTCATCAAACAATTTGATTAGTCAATCACATATCCTTTTGTCTTCAATCACAGATCCTCTTGTCTTCTGTGCATAATTATTTTTGCCCAACAAACTTTTGAGTGCAAAGCAAGAATAGGGAAATATTGTCTTTGGATGTTTTTAAACAGTGTCGAAGAGCTGGGCCATGCTTTTGGCTTTAAATCCTTCACCAACAGTCAGATCAATTCCTTATGGGACTGTTGTTGGATGGTAAAGATGTATTTGAGCTTACCGATGAGATTTGAATGTTCATGTACATGTAACTTGTACTCATTCAGTTTGCTGTACCACCACACAATTCAAGGCTAACTTCACTTTGCTATTTGAGAAGAGCTGTATCAGTTCATTACAGTAGATTTGATCGCCTGCTATACCAATCAATTATTCTTGCTACACCCTAGTTTGTATCATGGCCACAATGGTATCCATCTGAAGTTTGAGATTAATAATTGAGACTAATAATTTGAGTTTGTACATACACAAGAGTCAAGATACATGTATGCTTCAAATTTCTGTGGTACCGGACAACAAACTGAATGAGACTTTCATTCAAGTTTCATCGGTAAACACAAATACATCACAACAGTTGCATATTAAGGAATTGACCTGACTGTTGGTGAGCGATTCAAAGCTAAAAGCAGGGCCTGTATAACTCTTTGACACAATGTTTAAAGACATCCAAAGACAATCTTTCCCTACACTTGCTTTGCAATTTGCACTTGAAGCTTGTTCAAAAAAATAATTTAGCCAAAAAATACATCATCAATATGGAATGTTGTTTCTCGCCCTGCAGACAGTTATTTGGGGGAATCTGTTTCAGAGTGAGTACAAAGATGCAGCTGCTTTCGCAGGCTAGGACAATGCCAACATCAACGAGTTTTATGATTTTATATCAGTGCTTCAAAAAACATTTACTTTATGGAAAATGCCATATTACAAACACCTTACTGACCATGCTAGCCTGGGAAACCAGCCAACTCTTATCGCTCCCCCAGTTGTGAAAGAGAAGTCTGTGCAACGAGGCAGAAAATTCCATACTGATGACATATATGTGCAGATAGCCATTTCACGATGCATAAATTAGTTGCAATTCTCAGAAGCCGATGCGAACAACAGAGTTCTTTTCAAGGAATATAACTACTGAGGCTGCTTGGCAGTGGATTACCGTCATGAACAACCATGAAATTCAAGCATATTTAGCATGTGTCGGTGCTGTTGGTGGCTCCTTTGCATATTTCTTTCAGCTGCTAGTAAAGCGAAATGTCGTATTGTGAAAAGATTTACACTGAGTAAAGTGATCCAAAACTGGTACTGTAGTAGTTGTTTATAATTTCATATAAACCTACACACTGAGCTATCACAGAACACTGGATGAGTGGTTGTTGCAGGGCCACTCTTCAAGCCGGATCTTTTGCTACGCAGGGAATCTCTGCTATGAATAAACATTACATGTATTAAAGTGCGCTATGAATCATGAACGTGATGGCCATTCACCCAAGCAAACGGGCAGCCTCGGTAGTATACCTTGAAAATAACTGCATTCTGTAGCTAACCTCTTTGGCTACTGACCTGGCAAAAGAGCTGGCTTGAAAAGTGGCCTGCTGTATCGGGTGTAGGTTTTAAAATTATAAACAATTATTATGTTTTCGCTGTCGTAGGACAAATTCCCTTGACCGGGCCGAGCCGCTGAAAGAACGAAGCAAATTACATGTAGCTACCGACACACGCTAAATAGGCTTGAATTTCATGGTTGTTCATGACAGTGATCCACTGTCAAGCAAATGAACAGCCTTGCTGGTAGTTATATTCCTTGAAAAGAACTCTCTGTTGTTCGCATTCAGCTTCTGAGAATTGCAACTAATTTATGCATCGTTAAATGGCTATCTGCTATGTCATCAGTATGGAATTTTCTGCCTTGCTGCCCAGACGTCTCTTTCATGAGTGGGGGAGCAATAAGAGTCAGCTGGTTTCCAAGGCTATGACCATGCAAGCTTTACACTTTCTAGGGCACCCACTGATCAAGAAATGTTTCAAGTGTTATTATTACATGTATATCTGGATTTTGCAATCTTATACTAAAAAAATGTATAGACATACCGATAACTTACAGGACCCAGCATTTATTCGAGACCACAATGTTTATTGAAAACCCAGCCTTATAATTAATTTTAACTAAACATCTTGTCAATATACCATTTTACATGAACCAGGGAATACCAGTTGTCAAGCAAATGTTTAAAAATACTGGGGCAGGTTCAAATACAATGTACAAATGTACATGCAAGGGTTCAGTTGTTCAAAGAGTGGGATAAAAGGACTATTTTGTCAAAACTGCTTGTCGTCTATGTTATTAACAAGTAATCGCATGGGTTCTCGTAAACATAAGGATTAATTTCACTTGTGTCTTCAAAATTGCTTTGCTGCATGACTCTATTACCTATAAATATTAGAGAGGAGTGCCCTATTCCCTGAGCCAGTGAGTATTTCAGAAATGAGGCTGGCTCAACAACAAAAAAGATTAATGTCTTATAAACACTGGGTCAATATTATTATGACTAAATTGTAAGGAAAGCATGGGCATTTGTTTGAAAAAATGCAGAATTACTTGAATTACAAATGTTACATGACTAAAATGAATTGCAACTGGTACATGTACAATGTAAGTTGTATTTTCTTAAATACAAGCCCTGACATTTACTAATAAAATGTGGCTCTCTAGACCAGGGCCCAGTTGTTCAAAGGGTGGATAACCTTATCCACTGGATAAGTCCCCAAGCTATCAACCCTTTGAACAACCTGATCCACAGAGCCAAATTCCATGAAATGCCAGGGCTTGTATTTGAGAAAATACAACTTACATTGAACATGTACATTGTAGTGCAATGCATTTGTCATGTAACCTCTGCAGTGATTTAAGTAATTCTGCATTTTCTTAAACAAATGCCCATGCTTTATCTAAAATTTAGCCATAATAATATTGACCGAGTGTTTATTAGACATTAATATTTGTTGTTGTTGTGCCTCTGTGAAATTAATCCTTACGTTTATGAGGACCCATGTGATTACTTGTAAATAACAGAGGTCAAACTTTTTGACAAAATAGTGGAATAAATTGTAATGTGCATTCTATCTCATGGGAAAACCGGGTTAGTGTCAAATATCAAACATGAACACAAGACACAATTTTTATTGTTCAAGAAACTTGCTTGATTAGTTATTACTTGTGCCAGGCCTTTGGCCTCCCAATTAACAAAGTTTTGCAAGTGTTTATCAAGCAATCAATAGGACACAATTCTGCCCCCAATAAGAAATGTACATGTACCTTCTTCATCAGCTAATCAGATTTTCAGTAAACATTGCTTTTGTATTGATGTGTACAGTTATGCAACACATCAATACATCAACGATCAACCATGTCAGTCCAAAACAGAAACAAAAAATCCTGCCATCTTCTCTGATGGCATTAATATTCCAGAAAATGTTGTAAGCATAATTATTATAAGTATTCCTTTCATATAGCAGGACAGGTATATTTTTAAAGATTAGTAATTATCCTAAAATAGCCTAGTTTATGTTTTCTTAAGTCTTATCTGTTGGTCTTCTCCCATGTGTACTCAGCCAACCAGCAAACTTGTTGCATACTGTACATGTATGCCTGCCAGTCCTGTTGTTCTATCTTTGCTTTTCTAGCATACATGAACATGCTGAAAAAGGAAGAGTACAACACTTACTGTTAGCAGTGGTGTAGTTACTTAATTTACATTATTTTGGGAAACAACAAAATTGTTTTTGATTTTCAAGTTGTTTGTGTGACCATTGGAAATACCTACTATCAAAGACATTCTAATAAAGAAAGTACATGTTACTTTGTTAATTAAGAAATTAAAACAAAAGTCCAAATTCTAATGCATCAGTCAATTCCAGCAATGCCCATTCCCTCCCCCCGGGATATGGTGGGGCATTTGCATACTTTGATTAGTCTATGGTTTTGTGTTATACTCGTTTAGTCAAACGACCTTGTTAACTTAGAAATATACTCAAACACAACACAGTGTCCTAAAATTGTAACTAGATGGTTAATTCGAGTCGCCGAGTATTTAAGTTGTAATGTGACTCTGCTCGGTCGCAGATTTATAAAGGCGAGAGAGTGAGCAAATTGCATAGTTAGTTCATCCATGAAATACTCATTATATTTACGTTTTGTAAGTATTATTAAGGGACCTACCGATCAACATATCTACTTGTAGGTAAATTAGGAATTACTTTGGTCTTTGGACCATTACTAGCATTAGTCATTACTTTAAAAGTTAAAAATAAAACTGTGTATAAAGGCAGTTACCGGCCAACTTACCGTCATCTTCGAACTGTTAGTTTTTAGTGTTTCGTTTTCCTCCAAGCATACCAGTCCATAAATAGCCATTTAGGGTCCAAACGACGTCTTGATGAGTTCTTAGCTTGGTTCCAAAACTCTTAAACTAGCTAACGTTCTGTAAATCCATTGAAGTTGTAGCCAAATGTAGGAAAAGTCCGTTCAGAAATGGAACCGTTGAAATTCGTTCGAGCGCCGAAACCTGATGTACTCATGAGCATGCGTACGTTGCCGCTGACCGATTTACAGTACTGTAGTTACCAGTCTCTACTCGTGTATCAGGAATCACGGTTGCCGCTGCGGACTAGATGTACTATAGTATTATCATTTTTCATTTATTAATGCTTTAGCAATTTACATGCTAACTTCCTCACAAAGTAGAGACTATTTAAAATAGTTCATCCGCATCTCAGAAAATTTCCTGCGTGATTCTGCCAGTTTATGTTTTACCGCCACTCGCTGCAGTCTACGGCCCCGGGGGACCTCATGCCTATATATGTGGTTTCAAAGAGCTTTTATATTAGTTAACTCCAAAGAAGAGTTGGGCCAAATCAGCCCAAGTGCATTTGACTCTTTATAGAGCCGAATTGATAGGAAGGGCCAAATTGGAAATTCTTGGAGCCAAATTTGACACTCGTGGGGACAAATTAGTTTCTATTAGGGCTGATTTGGCTTCATTTTCCAAAACGGCTCCTTTAGGGGTCGAATCAGCCCAAGTGACTTTGGGGCTGATTTGGCTTTTGGGGTCAAAACAGCTCTTTTCAATTTACAGTGCAGTACGTAGCAGCAATAATAGTAAGAACAATAGTAATAATAACAATACATTGTTCCAATAATAAGTTACTGGTATAGTGATGATGGAAATAATGAAAATAGTAATAACAACTAATAATAATAATAATAATGAGTGATCATTATAATAGTGGTATGAACCTGTCTTTCAGCTGAATTGGAACATCACCAATAAATTCACAGTGAGCACTAAATTATATGACAACATCAAAATAACCACAATGCACATACATTCACAATTACGACATGAGCGTAGTAGGGTAAGCATGGCAGACAGTGCAATACAATGTCGCCGCAAATTGAAAACCCCATATGCTGCAAAACAAAAAATAGGCATACTGAAAACAACATGTTGTTGGCAATACAACAACACACAAGTGATTCTAGCCTAGTTTGGCCTACTGAAAACACAGTGCAGTTGGCAATGCAACAACGTGTACTGTGCTCTAGCCAACAGAGTGATCAACACTGATGAATACAATAATAATAGCATTTATTTAAAAACAATATTGGAGATACTGTGGCATTCAAAGATGATGTGGCCGCGATACAAAAAGAACGATTAAAACAAAATTACTTAGCTATAACCTTATAGATATATTATTTTGATGTATTATAAGATGTTAATGGAAATTAGACTACTACAAAGTACATGTCTCTGACTTACTGGTTGAGTGAATAACTAATTCACTAATAATACCTTAATTTGAGGAACTAATGTGAGTACATGTAGGTATAATAATACTAATACTAATAATATTTATTTACCCACGATACATTTACAGCGTTGCTGATGTGGTTATGCTTATAACCACGCTATTCTACCCTAATAATAATGATAATAGTAATAACAAAACTAATTAACTTATACTTACTCTATTCAGTTATTCTACCCTAATAATAATGATAATAGTAATAACAAAACTAATTAACTTATACTTACTCTATTCAGTTATTCTACCCTAATAATAATGATAATAGTAATAACAAAACTAATTAACCTATACTTACTCTATTCAGTTATTCTACCCTAATAATAATGATAATAGTAATAACAAAACTAATTAACTTATACTTACTCTATTCAGTTATTCTACCCTAATAATAATGATAATAGTAATAACAAAACTAATTAACTTATACTTACTCTATTCAGTTATTCTACCCTAATAATAATGATAATAGTAATAACAAAACTAATTAACTTATACTTACTCTATTCAGTTATTCTACCCTAATAATAATGATAATAGTAATAACAAAACTAATTAACTTATACTTACTCTATTCAGTTATTCTACCCTAATAATAATGATAATAGTAATAACAAAACTAATTAACTTATACTTACTCTATTCAGTTATTCTACCCTAATAATAATGATAATAGTAATAACAAAACTAATTAACTTATACTTACTCTATTCAGTTATTCTACCCTAATAATAATGATAATAGTAATGACAAAACTAATTAACTTATACTTACTCTATTCAGTTATTCTACCCTAATAATAATGATAATAGTAATAACAAAACCAATTAACTTATACTTACTATATTCAGGTATTCTACCCTAATAGTAATGATAATAGTAATAACAAAACTAATTAACTTATACTTACTCTATTCAGTTATTCTACCCTAATAATAATGATAATAGTAATAACAAAACTAATTAACTTATACTTACTATATTCAGTTATTCTACCCTAATAATAATGATAATAGTAATAACAAAACTAATTAACTTATACTTACTATATTCAGTTATTCTACCCTAATAATAATGATAATAGTAATAACAAAACTAATTAACTTATACTTACTATATTCAGTTATTCTACCCTAATAATAATGATAATAGTAATAACAAAACTAATTAACTTATACTTACTATATTCAGTTATTCTACCCTAATAATAATGATAATAGTAATAACAAAACTAATTAATTTATACTTACTCTATTCAGTTATTCTACCCTAATAATAATGATAATAGTAATAACAAATGAAATATTTGCTTGCGAATATAATTTTTATGTTTTTCCACTGACTTGTAGTATTGTAGTGTTTAATTGAGAAAGTCTCGTATAACATTATGTAACAATTGCAGGCATGTGTGATGGAGCTGGGGAGCCAAAATGCATTGCGCTCCCACTTTAGAAGTGTTGCCACGTGACCTCGCTGTCGGTCGGTCATTCACTTCAGATTTTCATCGAGTGAAGATGTGTTTATTCCCCACCTCCTCCCCTTAGCAGACCATGTTTTTCGCGATTTTGTGGCCCTCACCTTTACTGGGCCAAAATCATTTACCAGATTGTAAATATTTATCGAATGATAATTTGGTTATTTATTAAAAACGGCTTTGGGCTTTTGTCCTCAGCCATTTTACTCCAAATATTTGGTGTGTGTGCTTTGTTTATAGTCAATGCCCAGTAAACTAGCCCAGTCAATGCAGCACTAAAAATAATATAAGTTGTCCTTAGACTAGTAAATCAATCATATTAAGTTCTCTATGATATAGCTCAGAGGGAAAACCTAAAACTAATTAACTTATACTTACTCTATTCAGTTATTTACAGCAGTTCAGTGTTTGTTTTAAGATTAATTTTAAAACTATTAAATGATGCAAATGAATAGGTGAATGTCTAATCAATAAGTAAACACTTGGATAAGTAAACATGAATAAGCATGCATGAAACATAAATAACAAGAGCCCATCTGGGCCTCCACTCGGGCCAATATATATACATCAATGCACCGAAAGACTCTTCTAAGGTGAGCACACACCAGGAGATGTTTTGCATGTGTCCTCGTATGACGCACCTTTCTGTTTTTAGTGTCCAAGAGATTTGAACCATTGAAAATGTAAAAGGGCAGATATTTGGATATTTGGTCCCTTGGTTGTGGAAGGCATTTTTTTATTTGATATAATGCATTGTAATTTTTTTTTTAATGTTTTACTACGCTTTACATTTCCGATGGTGTTCGCTCAAGGTATGAATTACAACAGGAGACCGATTGGTGTTAATGCATTTTGTTAATTTCCAAGACAACCAATAGGGTCTGTGCAGAGTTAATGCAGGATTAACATTAATTGGGTTTTGAACAATGCGGTGCAGCTTTGTAGGGTTAGATGTGCTATGTTTCATAAGCGATTTTCAAAGAAATTATATAATTGCTCTTAATTTGTGATTTGTGTTTTAGAAATACTAGGACATAAATCTTCAATAATAAAAGATTGATATTTAATGAAGTGGTTTTGGGGGTGATTTTGGCATTTTAAAATAAGTTTATTAGGCTCAACGTTTTTATGGTTGGCTGTGTGTTTCTGCATTGGATACAAATAAACACTAGGTATGCAGTTTTTAGGTATTTATCGATGTGATATGAATTTTAGCCGAAATTGGACGATTTTGCCTCTGCTTTTGGCACATACATCCAGAAATGTGTAAGTAGCTTTCATGTATGTTTCAGCCAAAGGGCGTGAAAACGGTTTGGAAAATATATTTCGAATTAAACATATATAGTGCGATTTGATCGGTCTACAGATCAGTGTTATACATCGTAGGTGATGCTTTTTGAAACTACCCTACGCTATTAAGGAGAATTGTTATGTACTTTCATTCTGAAGTGCAAGGTAATTTTTCTTTATAGTGGGTAAGCGGATTTTTGGAAACTTTTTGTTGGTATATACAGGCATTTTGTGTGCGATGGGTATCGTTAAAACTTCGATGTTTAATAAACTGCTTTAGAAGGGGTGTTGGGATATTAAATGAGACCCTCCAAATGAAGTCGCTAATTGGGGAAGGAGAAATGACATACCAAAAACATAGCTTTATAGATATACAAAAAAGGGTACTAATTTTGATCAAATAATATGACATACCAAAAGCATAGCCTGAAGACATACCAAAACAATAGCTAAATTGGTAAAAGAGATATGTCATATGTCATACCCAAAACATAGCTTAGAGACATACCTAAAAAGTACATGTACCTAACTTTTTTAAAGAAAATAACATAGCCAACAGACATGTAGTCTCAGTAATTTACTTAACAGATACTGGAACTACTAAGCTACTGTCTTCAAAGAATGTTGATTAAATTAATTACCACAAACATAGTTTAATTAAACAAATTACTTACATTTTACATGTATTTACCATGTTTTGCATCGTTACTGCACGATGTTGTTGTTGATTAATTTACAAGGCAGTTTTATACCATTGTGGTAAATAGAGGATATCTGGCATAAGTTTTTTTGTACAAAAATAAACTAAAAAATTGAGTGGTATTTTTATAGCCATAAAACATGGAATTGGGGCAAAAGATATCCTACCTCTTACATGTACATCCAATGGTAATTAATTAGCCAATCATAAAAAGAGAACTTGAATAGTTGTTGCAAGAACAGTGGATATGAGACGACATAAACAGTGCTATCATATGACCCGTACGCCCCCCCCCCCCCCCCCACACGCTTTCCTTTCAAAATCATTTACAAAAGTCACGTGACGAGGGCCGGATGTGTATGGCGTGAGTGGGCCGTAAAAAGCCACCCGGTCCTGCACAATCGTTTCTTGCTGTTTTGCAGTTTGATCTACAAAAAAAGGTCATATAATAAAAAGCTATTGACTGAGTTAGATAGGGCCGGACGGGAAAATATTTGGCTCTTGGTCATTTTGTACGTCATGACCTCGAGCCAAATATTTTCCCGTCCGACCCTCCCATTCAGTCAATAAATACCTATTATTTTGCAAAGAAAATGATATACCCACAAAGTACCTTAATTTTATTAAGGAGTAATGATATGTACCAAAGAAAAAAGTTTTGAGGTACTTCAAAAAAGTATATTTAATGCAGCTACAATAAATAATCTATTCTATAAATAATCTATTCAATCCCCAAGTGGGATTGGTGGGATTCCAGGCGGGTGGTAGGATCCCAGTCATTCTACCTGGAATGATCAACCCTAAAGCTGGGATCCCATGTGGGATGGTGGAACAATAACATATGTATTTAAGTAAACATACAGAATATTATATTAACAAATGTATTAACATAATTATATAAATATACATTAAAAGCACATGTATATCTAACATTACAGCTATAGATACCTCTACTTATATTTGTCAGAATGCATTGATGATAGGTAGATAACTTGAAAAAATATAGAAGCCAAGCTAACCATCCCGTCATCTTTGAAATAATTTTGAATTGAAAGCTGAAAGAACTTGGATGTACATGTACTGTAAAAATTAATGTTATAATGACATTTTATTTGTAATCATGTCAGCAAAATATCAGTTATCTTGCTCATTGTTTTGTAAAGGTTGTATATAGGCATATAGCAAAAGCCCAGCATGCATTAATTGGGCTATTATAATGTTACATGTATGTTTGAATTAATTAATTAATTAATTAATTAATTAAAAAAAATTATTTCGCCACTCCTGCTGTTATTGTTTACATCCTGGAAATATATGTGAATTGCTTCTCAGTGTCTGGTCGATGCAGAAATATGGTAATAAACTTGCAAATATTCATCACAAATAAAATGTAGAAGGATATTGTTAATATCCTAAAGTGATTCTGAAGCAAAACATCAACCAAAAACATGAGCAATGTTTTTGTTGTAGTGTGATCCTGGAAGTTACAAGTCACATTTGGAAATTTGTATTTGGCCGACTATCAGTCTAGACTGTCTAATCTCATACAAAGCTTCCACTGCCAAGGCTCAACTAAATTTTGATTGGTGGTCAGCTAAGTGCAATTTTCCAAACATGACTTCAAACTTCCAGGGTCGCACTCCAACAAAAACAGTAATTATTATTATTAGGTTTATTTAGTATACCCTGGATAATTCAGAAGTACCAGTGTAAAATATTTTGCAAATGAAATATACATGTAACATGATTCCAAATGAGATACATGTATATGTACAAATTAATAATAATTAAATTCATTATTAGAACCATGCATTATTGGTTCCATGTGTGTATAACAGCACTGATCTCTTTTTGTAATTACTCTTTTTTGTTTTCTTGACTTATGCTTCCTCATAATCTTTTTGCCGTTCAGTATTTGTCAACTGACAGAAACATGATACAAAAGTAATGGTATATGCTTTTTCAGTACAATTAGGTCTGTCTGTTACAATATTGAAAAGAGTTTGAATAAGAGAGTCAGCATCACACACCGAGTCATGCTTGTTGATCTTTTGACTGCCATCATATGCTATGATGAAATACTTAAAGCCATTGATTTTTTTTGCTCAGCACACAACTTATGCAACAGTCTGAGAAGCATAGGAAAAACGCCAGTTATTGTCTCATTGGTATTTTCTACAATTAATCTTTGAAGAAATAAATTAGAAGCAGAATTATGTGACAGTATTCCCTGGTACTTTGACCTATATTTTACACTTATATGAGCATCATATACTTTAAGTGTAGTGCAAGTAACCCCTTTTGCAATATTTACATATATGAATCTTTGAAAGGTTTTGAGTACTTCTGCGAATAAATTTTGGCTTACAGAGAATACTCTATGTTCTAGGCTTGTTTGAAATGGTGAAAATTTGACCTTTCCTGACCCATGACCGCGTAAGAAAAAGCCTGGGTCGATTCTTGAACTTACGTCATCCAACTCATTCGACTTTGCAATAATTTGAATAAATATTTAGCATTTACTCTAAAATAACTGTTTTCTTTACTAACAACTCACAGACTGTGTATATTCTCTATATATCGATGCTGTTGTGATGTAAAGGCGCCATGGAGAATAATGCATTAATGAGGTGACGTAAGATCCAGAATCGACCCAGGCTTTTTCTTGCGCGGTCATGGGTCAGGAAAGGTCAAATTGTCACCATTTCAAACAAGCCTAGAACATAGAGTATTCTGACTGTAAGCCAAAAATTTCTTCGCAGAAGTACTCAAAACCTTTCAAAGATTCATATGTATAAAAATTGCAAAAGGGGTTAGTTGCAATTTAACTGTACTTGGCAATTCATTTACATCATTATTTACCAATTCATTGTAAAATAGATTGGCATGCTCAAAAATAGCATCTAATGTAACGAAATTCCAGTAACCACATGGCTTGATGATAGCAAAACATATTGAGTAAAATGATATGGCACAACACTGTTTAATCTGTCCAACATGTATGTCTCCATTGTCTATATTAACATTTTGGTCAGTTGATGCAATATGTTGTTCAGTAGCACTTGAAACGCATTCATTTTATATAACTTCAACATGCACACCTTTAAGCTCAAATAAAACACCATTTGTATATAGCAATTGGAAATATTCCTTTAAATCATTTAAAGTTTGCACTTCCAACAGTACACATGTTCCTTGGCTATGAATCATGCCAAATGAATCTCTACCATGGGAGTCACATATTTTAAATTTACCATCTAAAGTACAGTAAATACCAACAGCCACAGATCCTATTGTTAAAACAAAGGAATTAAAAGTTTCTTGGATTAAAGAATGCACAGCATCATC
Organism: Actinernus sp. WN-2022; assembly: GCA_030867875.1. NCBI lineage: Eukaryota > Metazoa > Cnidaria > Anthozoa > Actiniaria > Actinernidae > Actinernus > Actinernus sp. WN-2022. Next base: position 1,023,466 of record JAOWCC010000237.1, read on the forward strand.
CAATGGCATACAGTATGGAAAGTGTGGGATTGAAGAAGCTCCATGTAACCTTCCTGTATAACTTCCACTGTACTGAAGTCGATAGTTAGAGTCAAACATTGTTACCATAGTAGGTAATTCTGTTAGCAATAAATATGACTGATGAGATAATCTCAATAAGTTAGAATATAATTCATTACCGATATTCATAACCTGATCTAAGTCTTTCGACGAGGTGATTGAATATCTATTGTTGTAGATAATAGCACATAAACTCATTGCAACACACTGTTGTCCTGCATTCTCTAACCGCCTCCCGGTTAGGTCAGTGGTTAAACTCCGGTTTGTTGAGCGGGAGGTCGTGGGTTCAAATCCCGGCCGGACCAACACTCAGGGCCTTAAAATAACTGAGTAGATGGTGCTGCCTTTGTGAAACAACTGCAAATGGTTAGACCTTCACGTCTTCTCGGATAAGGACGTAAAATCGTAGGACTCCCGTCGGCCTCAAGTTTATCAGTCTCATCAGACTGTCACGAGTTACCGACGTTAAATAAAGTTACTTTACTTTACTTTTTTTTCTAGCCAAATACTGACACATTACCTTGGCAGTAAGATGCATGAATTGTCTTACTAGGATTAATAGGTGGGATCCCGCCTACATCCCAGGTGGGATCCCGCCTACATCCCAGATGGGATCCCACCTACATCCCAGACGGGATCCCACCTACATCCATCCCAGGACAGCATACATATCACAAATTAATGAAGCGAATTTGTTTTATTATTACGAAATGGACTCCTTAGCTGGTACATAATGCGTTCACAAAATGTCAATACATTTCAACACATTGTCTGTTGAAGTGCAAAAATTGATAATAATTATGATATCCAGGGTTACGTTGCAGATAGTATTAAAGTGCCCCTACGATCAAATTTTGACATATCAATGTTTTTGCATATTCATAAAGTAGAGTTCATATATTATTACCAGTTCAAATTGTTTTTCGATACAACGACAGGAAGTCTTATTTTTTTAGCTCCGAATATTGAATCTACACGTCCGCCATTACTGGAAGCCGTGCCCTTTGTTCAGCTTTAAACAAAGGTTTATTCACCGGAAATGATGTCATACACTTAACGCTCGCCTGCAGAACACAACGCCTGGAGGCATATTTCTACTAAAAACGTCTTCATGTACATAAGAAGAAAGTTATATTTATCTTTGCGAGGTTGGCTACTTTTTTATGCACGCTATTTCGCGCCACGAGGTTGTCGTGTTAAGTGTATGACATCACTTCCGGTGAATAAACCTTTGTTTAAAGCTGAACAAAGGGCACGGCTTCCAGCAATGGCGGACAGGATTTTACCGGTGAACTCTCCTAAAATTTGTGGTTTAAGATGCCCATTTGGAAATATTTTTTACTATTTCGGATATATCTAATACTGATTGACCTATAGACACTGAAAAAGTGGCAAATCGAAATGGTAAATTTTCGTCGTAGTGGCACTTTAAGAGCAGGTAAGATTTCTGCTCTCCAGTCTGGAATGATTAAGCCCCTGGCTATAGACTGGTAACATAAAATCTAATAAAATACCTCTAACACAAAACATGGCAGAATTATTGCAAACTAACTTGATGTCCATTATATTTCATGGTCTCATGCTGCACTGGCTCACTAAAACTGAATCCACACAATTTCTAGCTCATGTACTTGATCTGATCTGCAAATAGATAGACCTCTCCTTGCTCAAGCACTTTTGAGAGATCAAGTGACAAAGTGCTGTGCCGAATCTGATGTGCCTATGATGGAAGACAGTAGAGTGTTATATAATTAATTTTATTGAATACGAGGGATGTACGTAGCACTACTGAGTTATTTTCCAAAATTGTAGTGTTCTATTTATACACACACTGTTCGAAAAGATTGTAATGTGGTGAAGTGAAATAAACCTTAAAGTGAAATTTTACTTTTGTCAAGTTTTGAGGTGAAATTGTATTTCCCCTCGAAGTGCAATTTCACGATGCCACTAATTTACAGAAGAACTTAAAGTATTGACTGAATTTGTTTGAATTGCAATGTATAAGCACGTGCAATTTCACTTCTAAAAAGCAATATTACATTTTGTTGTATGAACTAATGAAGTGTGAAATATCACTGACACTCAGTGACACTGTCTTAGATTGAAAGTGAGACATTTCACTCTCTTCGAACGGATTCCTTCGAACAGTAGTACTCCATGACTACAAGATTTCGATATATCTTTTAGCCAAAATATTCACTCTACACTCTACATAAACTTGGTAAACTTTTTCTATGGATTTCGTCATTGAAATGGATAAGATACAACTACAAGCAGACCACGTGCACGAGGCATGATCGAACCCGTTCAAACAGCTGAACTAAAGGTATGAGAACCAAGCGCTATATTCCCTTCTCTTGTTACAATCCACAACAATTGAATGATCACATCTTACCTTTATAGTTTTCTTATCTCCCATGTGTTTTGAAAATCCTTTGCTCAGTCTGGACATATTGTGCCGCCGAATCGAAGTCGTTAGTTTTGAAAATGGCGCGATGTGCCCGCACAATTCAGGTCAGTGGTCTTTAGATAAGCAATGCATCCTGGGATTAATTCACGGCCGCCATCTTTGTTTGTTGGTGAGAACTTTACCTGACTCCTGAGCTTCATTCATCTGAGGATTAATTTGCGAAATTGTCTGGCTATAATATTCAAGGAATCTAAATGCTGGAGCGATTGCAGAATACAACGTCAATTTTCAACGTCTCCCAAAAAAAAACAGCTCCGCGGTTCCGCAGACCATAGCAAGCTAAAACGACACTGAGTAACACTTAAACTTAAGTTAAACCAGCATTAACACTAGCATGAGACTTAGCCTACACGTATCATATTATTATTAAAAGTCGTTATAGATTCCAAAAACGATGCCTGTCTATACCCTACCAATGCAAAGTTATATTTGAAGTGGCTCCGCGGCTCCGCGGCTCCGTAGTGAAACTCATTATAGTTTCCAAAAACGATACCTGTCTATACCCTACCATTTGGAGTGGCTCCGCGGCTCCGTGGCTCCGTAGTGTAATGATAGATTCCAAACACGATACCTGTCTATACCCTACCAATGCAAGGTTATATTTGAAGTGGCTCCGCGGCTCCGTGGCTCCGCAGTGAAACTCATTATAGATTCCAAACACGATACCTGTCTATACCCTACCAATGCAAGGTTATATTTGAAGTGGCTCCGCGGCTCCGCAGTGAAAGTCATTATAGATTCCAAAAACGATACCTGTCTATACTCTACCAATGCAAGGTTATATTTGGAGTGGCTCCGCAGTGAATCTCATTATAGATTCCGAAACACGATGCCTTTATCGATTAATCCAAACCCTAATCCATCATTTAAAAACACCCTAACCATCAACAATGGGTGATCACTAATTTAGGGTTATTTTGGGCTAAGTCACTAAACAACACAGAAACATAATGCTTCTTATTATAAATGTTCCTATCGATTAATCCAAACACTAATCCATCATTTAAAAACACCCTAACCGTCAACAATGGGTGCTCACTAATTTAGGGTTCTTTAGGGCTAAGTCACTAAACGACACGGAAACATAATGCTTCTTATTATAAATGTTCCTATCGATTAATCCAAACACTAATCCATCATTTAAAAACACCCTAACCGTCAACAATGGGTGCTCACTAATTTAGGGTTCTTTAGGGCTAAGTCACTAAACGACACGGAAACATAATGCTTCTTAAATGTTGCTATCAATTAATCCAAACACTAATCCATCATTTAAAAACACCCTAACCGTCAACAATGGGTGCTCACTAATTTAGGGTTCTTTAGGGCTAAGTCACTAAACGACACGGAAACATAATGCTTCTTAAATGTTGCTATCAATTAATCCAAACACTAATCCATCATTTAAAAACACCCTAACCGTCAACAATGGGTGCTCACTAATTTAGGGTTCTTTAGGGCTAAGTCACTAAACGACACGGAAACATAATGCTTCTTAAATGTTGCTATCAATTAATCCAAACACTAATCCATCATTTAAAAACACCCTAACCGTCAACAATGGGTGCTCACTAAATTAGGGTTCTTTAGGGCTAAGTCACTAAACAACATAGAAATATAATGCTTCTTTAGGTAAATAAGTAAATTGACATAACTTTCTTGTGTTGTTGTTACTGTATTTTATTACACAGCCCAAAAATACTGCGAAATGGGAGAAATGGGAGCCCAAAAATACCCGCTCAAGTACGTTAGGTGGAGACGCCAACATGTCAACGCCTTAGTCCATATAGAGAGACGTCTGGGTGTGAACGAGTCTCTCTGTTCACAGTAGTAGAACGAAGCAACATGTATGATGTTGACGCGTCAACGCGCTAGAGAGATGTCTGGGTGTGAACGAGTCTCTGTTTACAGTAGTAAAACGAAGCAACATGTATTATGTCAACGCGTCAAATAAACGTATAAAAGTTAGTATAAATAGTTATATAATGGCTATACAAACTGGGATGAATAAGGTTTTATTTTCTAAACACATGGGTATATATATTTAAGTCATCAAGAAAAACGTAAAAAAGAGGAAAGAAATGCGTCCTAGGGAACTAAGTCACAATGAAGTGTGGGGTTATTTTAAGATTTGATTAAATTAAATTATGGAGAATAAACACTATATTATGGGATTCCTGTGTGTTTTGTTCATCCACGGAGCCGCGGAGTCACGGATCCATGACCTTTGCTCTTCTACTTTGTGATGATAATAAATTCAAATTGGAGGTTGTAAGGCTTAGCTAATCCTAGCCCTTTGCATAAGATTAGCTACAAAATGACTAATACAGTTAAGTACTATTTCAGTTCCTTAAAACGACTGCGCGGGCAACTACGGAGCCACGGAGCCAGATATTTATAAAGAGCTTCAAGAGTGCCACTGTATTCTGCAATTTAGCCTAAATGCTAATGAACTGGTCAACCAACTCCTCTTCATCTGTTTTGCTGTGTCTGCCTGGGAAAGCATGTAAGTCATAAGGCCATTTTAACACCCGAGGCTGCATGCTAGCTGGGCCTGTCAGAACTCATTTTTATATTAGTTTTACACAAACAAAAACCTATATGTTTTCTTCTCCTTTTCTGGTTGCATGAAACCTTGACATATTGTGCAACCAGCAATGAGTTGTATCAGGACTTTGCTGTTTCTAACGGAAATTATTATACATGTATTATAAGTCGAGTCCACTCGATCGATCGCTGAGCATGTACGTACCTGTAGACATCAAGTTTAAAAATACTGCCAACTCACGCAACTTGTACTTCATTTCTGTATAAATCTCATAATGTTTCAGCCAGTCATCAGCGTTCCTCTTTCCCGGAGAAAGTTATGAAATCTGCGCTTCTGTAAGTAACTTTAGATCGTTTGAAAGCCAATTTATTATTGGTTGGAGTTCCAATTTGTTCTATCAAGAATTGTTTGGGTGTATGTTTCCTCTGTACATGGATCTGTCAGGTGCCAAACAAACGTTTCCTTGTGAAATCCACAACAATTCTTACCATGTGATGGTTAATAAGGGTGTTCATGAATGTTCTAGCTGCATCCAAATTTGGAAGCAAGTGCTGCATATAACTTTGCATATGTACGATGTGTATCCTATGAAAAGATGTATATTAGTATTTACACTGTAACATACAATTTTCATAGTACCTTAATTTCATAGCCTATTGTTAAAGGCTTCCAGGTGTGATCCTGCCATTCCCACCTGGTATAGAAGGTGGGATTGGTAGGATTTTACTTTCCCACCTGAGATCCCACTCGGGATCCCAGGTGAAAGTACGTAGGTCCACAAGGTGGCCTGTCTGGTAGAGAGGATCATTGTCTAAGGATTCATGGTGGGATTCCGCTTTCCTACCTGGGATCCCGCTATTCCCACACGGGATCCTATAAGTGGCAGTACATAGATCCCGCCTGATAGGTGGGATCATCTAAGGATCCCGGCTGGGATTCCAATTTCCCATCTGGGATCCAGCCATTCCCACCTGGGATCCTGGGTGGGAGTACATAGATCTCACCTCATAGGCGGGATCCCAGGTGGGGTTGTCTAAGGATCCCAGGTGGGATCGACGGGATCCTGCCATCCCACCTGGGATCCCACCATTCCCACCCAGGATCACGGGTGGGAGTACATATATCCCACCTGATAGGCGGGATCCCAGGTGGGATTGCCTAAGGATCCCAGGTGGGATTGGCGGGATCCCGCCATCCCACCTGGGATCCCGCTATTCCCACCCGGGATCCCGAGTGGGACAGGTGGGATCCCGCCTTGGTCCCACGTTTATTTTTACATGGGTAGTTAGGCCTACTGAAAACACTGTGTAGTTGGCAATGCAACAACATGCACAGTGCTCTAGCCCACTGAGATATAAATACTGATGAATATGATTATATGGATGTGATGTATTCCCACGTATGGATACAATGTAAGAGGCATATATAACAAGAACAACATAACATGTTCAACATTCACAATTACTACATGAGCGCAACAGGGTAAGCATGGCAGACAGTACAACACATTATGTCGCCGCAAATTGCAGACCCCATATGTTGCAAAATAATAGCTAGGCGTACTGAAAATAATATGTGGTTGGCAATGCAACAAGACACGAGTTGCTCTAGCCTAGTTAGGTCTACTGAAAACACTGGCAGTTGGCAATGCAACAACAAACATACTGCTCTAGCCTAGGTGGACATGTACATGTTGACCTATTTATAAAGACATACATGCACATCACAGTCCAATAATAGACCACATGACACAGGGCACGAAGTATGAAAGGAATGTGGTAGGATCAATGACCTATTATACTCACGGAAACGAAGGTATGCGCACTGACCAATTCGCGCAATAAAAGAAACGGAATAAAATAATTGTCCCATTGGATTTAACATCGCTGAAAGCCGATTTTAGCTTGCAAAGGACCAGTAAAATTTCCCCGGAATAACTGCGGTATAACGAATACTAACTGTAATAAGCCGTAACAGGTAATAAAACTAAAATAGTATAGTATAGTGTCTTGTAGCAAAGACCTATGATAATCCACGGAAACGAAGGTATGCATGCGCCCTGATCAATACGAGCGGTAAAAGAAACAAAATGCAGTAGACGGCCCATTGGATTTATAAACTATCGCTGGAAGCTGATTTTAGCTTGTGAAGGGCCTGTAAAATTGCCCCATGATAACTGCGATATAATTAAGAATATTGTCCAGCACTATTCAGATAAACGCCATGGCCGTGAAAATGATGGAATGTCTCTGTGTTTCCAAGTAAAAGCCCATTTACTTAGTATAATCGCCCAAAACGACCGGTAAATATCGGTTAAGAATAAGCGCTTGATCGTGAAACTCAACATTGCGATAGCCGCTACTTAGATGCCGGCCCAATATACTTTACAAACGCCAAATATAACGCGAACATTGAACTTAGCTCGCATATACGAAATGAAACCGCGAAACTAGTTCTTCGATCGAAGAACTGATCTTATCGGGTCTAGCAGCCTTCAAATCATTAGTTCTTGGCTACATGGCTACGTGCTTGGCTACATGGCTATGTGGCTACATGTTTCTGTGAATTAATCCAAACCCTTACCCTACATTAAAACAAATCATAATCGCCCTTATGAAATTCAAGTATACTACAAGTATACTTGAACTAACCTAAAAAGTGTGCTTTCCCGACAAACAAAAAGTATACTTATATGATACTTTTTTGCACCAGAAGTTGGAACACATCAAAGTATACTTTTTCACAGAGAAAGTATACTTTGATGTGTTCCAACTTCTGGTGCAAAAAAGTATCATATAAGTACACTTTTTGTTTGTCGGGAAAGCACGCTTTTTAGGTTAGTTCTAGTATACTTTAAGTACACTTCCATCAATATAATTTTGTTATGGATTTCTTCTCAGCGAAGAAATAATGGTTTTCCCAAGGAAAAGTATACTTGAAGTATACCTCAATCAATAATGTATTAATTAAACTAAGAGCTCAAGTGACATCAGTTATTTTCATACTCAAACAAATTTAAACTGGTCAACTTAATTGTCAAATTAACAAATTATTTATTATATAAATATCTCTACATTCAACATTCTTAACAACATTTGATGGAAAAAAGCTGTGTTGCTTGTCAGTTTACTTGAATATAAAAAAAATGACACCACTGAGACAGGTCATCCACAGTAAGCTAGGAGTACAAACTGAATTGGCATCAGCAGTGCCGGGAAAAGAGCAAAATGAGCCAAACTCTCTGATAAATGTTATGTCCCTCTACTGCAATTCCTGTATTTTTCTTTGTTTTATTATTTTCTCTTATTCCTTTTCCTCAGTTCCTGTTTCGTTCTTTTTTGGCCAAGGCTTGTTTTCTTTCTGGATCTTTTTCATCGTTATTTTTTGTCGGTCGCATTCTTTTTTTTACGGGCTATATCCTCTTTGTTTATCTACTTCTTCTTCTTTTGTCAGGTACTGGCCAGGGTTTTGTCCAGGTGATGGTATCTTGGTTTTATTCAGAGTGTGCAGATCTTTTTGAAGCCTAATAACTGTTGGTTCCAATTAGTAGCGCATCCAGCACTCTTCCTTTCTTCAAAAGGATTATTTTGTCAGCTGTTGATAATATTTATTGTAAAATTAGTTAACAGCAGACTAAACATTTTATTTTTTGACATGCATGCATTGCCCCGAGTCAGGATTTCTTACATACATACAAAGGGGGCTGGCTCGTTAAATAAGGAAAACCATACAAGCGAATACAAACAGAAGAAACATGGCAAATGAAATGGCACGAAAACGCAACCTAAAGTAAAGCATTGTATAAATATTCCAAAAATAAAATAAAATAGTAGAAAAAAACAGTAGGACTGATTCGCTTTGTGTGCGCCGTTTACTAGGCGGGAAAAGGTTTAAATACTAAAAATTCAAATTGCATTCATAATTAAAGTCCGTAACGAAAGTTAAACAGAGAAAAGCCCCTGGCTAATAAAATGGCAGCTGGCAGCATAATTGTAAGGAGTATGTGTCGCTTTCTCGACCTAATTCCCCTTTGTTGAGCGAGAACTTTGAAGAAGGCTTAAAAAGTTTAATAGGCTCCGTCTACGCGATACAGTTTTCATTTGAAAATTCTGAATTTCTACAACTCTGACTTTCTAACGAGATCTGAAAAGGCAACCATGTAGTTGAAAAGGAAAACAGTTGAAAAAACATTCATGTGGACGGGGCATCTGTCCTTGTCCACTCTCTTAGATTTTATTAAATTGTAAGTGCATTGCGACTGAGCGTTTTCAAAAGTTTGCGTTTTCAGTAAATTTGACCGTCTGAAAACAATAGCGTTACGTTTTCAAAAAAATCCACTTCGGAGGCCGCTTTAAAAATATTGCGTTTTCATTATCGCGTGTTAAATTAGAGCTCTTGCAATGGAATGTCAGATTGTAGCTGAACTCTTTCAAATTTAACCGCCACCCCCGCCGGTCTGTCGTGCGAGACTGGGTTCGCAGATTCAAAAGACAAAACCCTCTGGCCGGACCAACACTCAGGGTCTTAAAATAACTGAATAGAAGGTGCTGTCTTTGTGAAACAATCTCGTTCTCGAACTGCAAATGGTTAGAGACCTTCACCGAGTCTTCTCGGATAAAAACGATAATCGTATTAACTTATGCAATATATCAACGTACATACAGCCTTTTCATTTCATTTGTGTTTTTGTATATTTATTTGACGATCGAGTCGATTTTGCATGTGACCAGATAAGCAAAAGATGAAAGTACGTAAATTAAAAATATACATGGCCACCGTTAATCTTACGACGGTACGTCGATAAAAATATTGCCGCCATAAGTTTGAGCGCCAAAAATAACGTCAACGTTATCTTCGTAATTAAAATAGTATGTACCCTGGTATTTGTACTTTCGCTTCCAAACGAACATGTACATTCAAAGTGAATAATTAAAACGATTATGAAACTAAAATTCGTGCCCGAATAGTGAATTAAATCATATAACTCGAAGTCCTGCCTCTGAGTTTGAATCCGGGATGCAACTATTGGCATATCCCACCTCCACCGGTACACGTATATAGCTACGTACATATACCCTCGCGCAAGTTTTACGCTATATATACAACAACTGAAATAACCTACCTTTGTCAGCAAATGATGCAGGCTTTGACTTGGGTTTTGAAGAAGCTATGACTTTGCTATTGTTTCAGTTAAAATATACGTTTGATTACGTTGCTTCGGTGCTTAACGCTTTCTGATACAGATATGGGCATGACGTGACCTTTGAGTTTCAGATTTCATGGATCGCATGATCTTATAAACGTGTATACCATGGATGGGATGATAACACACACACGCAACATAACCACTAGTTCCAGTCTCAAATTTGGCTAGCACAGTGTGAGTACAAAAACGAACAAACAAAATCCTGTAAAAAACAATTGAGAAAATAAAAACTTGGGTGAAATTGTTTTTCATGAAAAGAAAAAATGTGCACAGCACATTTCTAATAGTGCTTCCCTAATGTCTGCTTGCATGTAGTTTCCGTTTTTGTTAGGCTATGAATGGAACAGGTTTTAAGGTAGATTTTTGTAAGTACTTGATATCGAAAATTCATAATTTTTATTTTGCAGAAAGATATATATTAATGGCATTCAATTCCTATTGAATGAGCGAAGCAATATTGAACTCTCAAGGTAAACAAGAATCCTCTCACGGCCGAGGTTTTGGTTCGAGAAATTAAAGGCTTCCAACAATTCCCTTTATAGTTCTGTAATATAACGAGCAGACTGCAGTTTTGGGAAGGAGGGTAAAAGCTTTTAAATAGAGATAACCAACACGGAAATACCAATATGGACGCGATCAGCGAGCTGCGATAACTAAATTGTAAGCGTGGTTACATGAATAAGTAGAGGTCAACTTCTTTAATTTACATACACGAGAAAAACAAAAATATTAAATTACATACATATATACAATGAATGCCACTCCTAAAGACTGCTAAATTCAGCTAATAATTCTTCCCTTCGGTTATTACTAAGAGGATTTCAAATCAAAGCGTATTTCATCTTCAATCTCATGTAGCCCGAGTGAAAGCCCAGATGGGCTCTTGTTTAATGAACCTCATCTATGTGACCAATGTATATAATAATAGGTTCTCCCTGTGTGGCAACCGGTCCTGGGAAGGGAGATCGTGAAAGGAGATCGTGAAATAAATTAAATTTATTTTTATTACTATCTTCATACGCGAGATTGCTTAGATTATCATTCGGTGTGGGTTCAACCCACAACATTAAATAATAGGCAAATAAATTCATTTAATGTTTGCGAGTCGGCTGGACCATTAGAGTCCGCTTTACAAGAGGAACGGCGCTATCGGTTTCATTCGCCGGCTAATAGGCAAATAAATAAATTCTCTCTTGACTTTTGAATAAAGTCGTTCTTCTGTTCAGTCATATTTTTGAACACATAGTTCTACTATAACTACAAAATACTCGTTCTCATTCTAATAAAAGACAACTTTGTGTGGTATAAATTAGTGTTCGAGAAACAGGTAACTAAAGACTTAAAATTAAAGAAATCCATTTTTGTTGGTTTTGTTCTTACTGAATGTGTTTTAGTCTCGAATATGCTAATACCCCGTTCACAGAAATACATATTTAAAAGCTGTTTAATAAACAAGTTTCAAGTTCCATTCACTGACGTTAAACGCGTTTCATTCCTGTCGTTAAACATGTAAACCAGTTAAATCAGCTCAAGCCCTAACTAAAGAGCCGGCTGTTTTTGAGGTATTTTTTTTGCCTGAACATAAGAATGAAGAACGAAGAAATTCACAGTGGAAATAGTATTAACTCGTTCTTTGCTTACCCGGGGCAACGTAAATGTATGGTGAATCTTATAGCGGTAAAATGCGTTTAATATTAAAAGCTGTCAGCTACAAATCGTGTTTCTAGTTAACGACGAGACGTGAAATGACTCTGTTGAACCCGGGTTGAACCCCGAGAAATAGGGTTTGTCTTTACTTAAACTAGAAATAAGACATGAGTCGTCATAAGTTGTTAGCGTTTATTACAATCCAAGGCACAGTAAAATTACTTACAGTCTGTTCCGTTCTACAAATCTAAGTAAATTGACAGCATTAGTTTAGCTATTTTAATGATTTCGTCATCGATAGCATTTCATTCCTATAAGAAATCTTTGACCGTCAGCGTTCCGTTATTCATTTGTCAACATCAACCTTCAGAGACTCCGCGACTTCACGTACTAAGGAACCAAATGCTTTCTTGAGAAGCTTCTGGTCCTTCGATATAAAAAGAAAAGAAAATCAGAATTGAGTCGTTACTGTTAATACTGAGCAGGATTAGTTAGGACCTGTTTACATGGAGGGAGGTTGACCCTAGTGCTAGGACCAACAACATTGTTGTCGATATGCGAGCTTACAGTACACTGAATATAGCCCTAGTGCTTTTTGGACCAGTAGCATTGTTGTCAATATGCAAAACAGTCTCGAGGGATTACAAAACAATGAACATAGCTCTAGAGCAAGGTTAACCTCTCTTCCTGTAAACAGGCTCTTAGTTTTCTATATGTTTTTTAGCTTTAACGTGTATCAATGGCTTGCTTTAATTGTCCCGACGTTTGGTGTAAGGTGTAGTGAGATTCGTTTCTCTTCGACAGAACGTAAACTTAACACTGAGTAATAAAGAATTATGCCAATTGTCTCATTCTTTATTTCCAATGTGCAGATTATTCGAATTTATACAGTGGAAGAAAGAGAGATACATTTGTATTTCTCAAAGTTTGCAGAATATCTCCTCAGATTCAACATCGAATTATATTCAATTGTGGCACACATGCCGTCTTGGTCACAGATATTTACAAGACAAGTTTTATTTTGACACGGGACGCGAACTGAACACTCAGAACTCGCTTGTAGTCACATGTATTGAGTTTCGGGAAGTTCAAAGTAGGTTTGTCTTGATGAGTTCTCGATTAAATGGGCTCTGTTATGAGATGCGCATGAACAGGTTTCAAGCAATTTAATGATATGCATAACACTTGAAAAATTGTAATGAGTTGCAGTTCCTTGCGCTCGCGATACAACGACAGTTATATTTACAATACAAAACTCTTGCTCGAAGGCATTCAGTTAGAAAAAAACATATTTGTATTGTTGTCACTACTGCAATGGAGATTCAGGCTGACGAGAAACACATTCTGGCGAGTTTCGCAGTCACTCTGTGACCATCACGGCCAGTTGGCAGTTGAGCCGCCATAGAAGTTCTAATGTCTTGTCGATGCCATCCCAAAATTTCACTACATCTGAATACGAACATTTCTGGTAAATATAAAACGTGAACAACTAGATATCCTAAATAATGGATTCCAGGGAAATAAACTGAGAGATGGTTATAAATAGACTGAATGAATCAACTTGTAACAATCCCGAGTTCGTCGCGTTGGAAATCAAAATCTAAACTTTGAAAACGTTGGCTCACTATTTCAAAGCTTAGTAAACGCGCGTGTAATCGTGACCGAGCCCCTTTAAACAAAAAAACCTATCACACAACTCAAATCTCTTGTAAGAAAATATTGATTAAATGCCATACTTGTGCCATATGGAGCCATAACGACGTTTGTAGGCAATTCATTTGGCCCTATTCCATAAAACCCATACAAAACTCTACATATTGAAATCTCAATAACCATTTGACGCTATCATCTCTAACATTATCAGTATCGCTAATCTTAGAATAGTATTTTTTTAAACAACTTAGAGTTCTAAGGTGCTACATAAAATGTTTTCCTGACGAGACGATTGCGCATGCGTAATGGTGCCTTATGCTGTCGCAGGTCTCAGGCGCTAAAGTAAAGTAAAGCTACTTTATTTAACGTCGGTATCTCGTGACAGTACAGTGAGACTGATAAACTTGAGGCCGACGGGAGACCTACGATTTTACGTCTTTATCCGAGAAGACGTCAGTGAAGGTCTAACCATTTGCAGTTGTTTCACAAAGGCAGCACCTTCTACTCAGTTATTTTAAGACCCTGAGTGTTGATCCGGTCTATTAGTATAATTCGATTTTGCAACGTTTAATTGAACGTTTAAATGAGAAAAGGCTAGAGTATTTTAATAGATCATCAATATCGTTCCAGATTGTAGCACCTTTGAATCGAATATTGAATTTTCCGAAGTTAGTTCGTACAGAAGGAATACAATACGACGATCTTGATGCTAAACTTGTAATATACATGTGTCTTGAAGAAATTGTTTGAAAAAAAGTTAAAAAATACGGCTGGTAACAAGTTGGAATGAGACGCAGTTGAAGTTATGGATAAGATCAATAACTTTCAAGATGTTTGAGTCCTTAAAAAGGGGTGAAGTATGATAATTAAACTTGGCAAAATGTATAATTCTTATTGCTTTCTTTTGTAAAGTTATTATAGGTTTAAGAGTAGTTTCATAGGTATTGGCCCAGATAATTACTTTACGGCATGCGCTAGCTTTGGAATGGCTTGAGTATTTTTTCGCATTTTCCCCTTCTATCCTTATCCGGAGATACGTTACGGTTACGATATAGTTACGGTACGGTTATGGTATAGTTACGGTACTCTTACGGTATAGTTACAGTCCGTATTTTTCTCATCCGCTCAAGAAAAAAAGAAGGTATTTTTGTCACACTCGCTCTCAATAAGAAATCATGAGGCTTGAACAACATATATACACTGTAGAACATTTATGCATTGCATTTATGCATTGCAATAATCATACCCTTTCCAACGCCATTCGTTTCCTCAGTAAATAACCACATCTCGCTGGCTCGTTATTAATTGTACAAGACTGACCCACGCCAGTGACGCCGTCGGTTTCTCCCAGCAGAGCAGAACCAATGATGACGAAGAATACAAAAACGAGGACGAACTTAGCCATATTGTACAGTAGCTCGCTTGACTGTATAAATGTCTTCTGACTCAGAAAAGATTTAACGACTTTTATATCGAGAACAAAGTTTCATTAAGCACTTGCTTGCTACCATATGGGCAGAAATATGGATAGGTGTCACCATAACTAATAGATATATATTTATGTCAAAATTGTATCACTATAGCAAAATAGAGTCGGTGAGGCATAAACGGTTAACATTGTAGAAACACCTTGTGTATTTGATATAAATCTACAGCTTAATATTGCTCTGTATCAGCGACAAAGATGTAACTTTTTTATTATGTAACATTTTTGTTTGACATATTTTGACCATCTGTCATTCTAGAGGAAAAACAGTTTTAGCGTGTTTAATTAACTTCCTGTCTTTCGCGTCTTAAACTCGTCAAGTATTTGTTTAAAGGCTTTTTAAAATATATCATTGGAAACAAACAATGAAAGAACAAATAATAATTTAAGAATGTTTGAACAGGATCGAATAAAATCATAGAGTTTGGTCGAAATCAAATATTGAGATGAGGAACTTGCAAGGCGAACTCAGTAACCCTTTTAAGTAGAATACACTTTTGCACTTCTGTATTTCGTGACAACTGGCAGGGCGTTCATTCCCAGCCGACAGCCGGCAAAATTGCCGCTTACATTTTCTGCCTGGTGAGGCATAAATGGTTAACATTTTAGAATATAAAAATATCTGCGTTACGCAGTTTAGTAGGTAATCGTTTTCTGCACGTTCCATCATCGGAATGTTCATTATACAGGCATTGCGTTGTTCAACAGTTACGCAATAATGCAATATGCATACGAGTATATAAGTAGCTTAACGAGTAAGTGTTCTTCCTTCGGTCTGTGAAAGCAACTAACTCCACACTTCATTTATTTAATTTAATTTAATGTAACATTGGTGATGTTGAGTGCCACTTGTAGAAGAACCACTACTGCTGCCAGGAGTGATGGCCGCCGCTTTTGACTAGAAGCCGATTCGTCGACCGTGGAAGATTCACAAAGTCAAGTTGGGTGTGACTTAGACTTGTTCTATTCTTGTGATTGTGACGAATGCAGTGTTAGTAACTGAGTAGTCAAGGTGTTAAAGGTCGTTTGATGGATTGGATTGAGAGTTTAGAAGCGCCTAATTTTGTACTCGATATGATTATAAAGGGCTACAGATTACCATTTGGCATATATCCTTCTCAGTGCTTCCTAAAGAACAACAGGTCTTCTTTCAAACACCCAGAATTTGTAACGCAGGCAATTTCAGAGCTGCTTATTAACGGTTGTATCACGGAGCATAGTGCCCCTCCGTTTTGCGTGAACCCTTTAACAGTCGCTGAAGGTAAAAAAGCTGCGGTTGGTCATTGGTCTCAGGCACGTAAACCAATGTTTAATTAAGCCTACATTCAAATACGAAGATCTTCGTTCATTATCACAAGTACTCGAAGAGGGCCACTGGTTTTTGACCTTAAGTCTCACCAAAAGTATCTTGGGTTTTTGCTGGGCATATAACGCCATACCTCGATATTTTACATTCTCAGTCCTACCATTTGGTCTTAGCAGTGCCTTTTTTTGTTTCACTAAGTTGATGCGGCCTCTAGTTAAGCGTTGGCGTGCTTTGGTGCACAGCAGCTTTATATACCTTGACGATGGTTTTGGAAGCCAGCCGGATGAACGTTCCGCCCTAGCAGCCAGCTTAATTCAGAGGAGAGATCTTGCTTCATCTGGTTTTCTGTGTAACGAAGAAAAATCACATTGGTCTCTGATGCAAGTCGGCGAATGGCTCGGATTCGTGATTAATACAATTTCAATGAAGTTCCAGATACCTCCTGAAAAGAAAGTTTCCAAGCTTAAGAGTCTTTTAGATGCAGCAATACGAGACAGCCATTCGTCATTCTGAGACTTTAGCCAGAATTGCAGGCTCTATTATATCAGTGGCTTTAGCAGTTGGTCCGATTTCTACGCCTTATTACAAGGGAGATGTACCTTTCTATCGAATCTAGACCAGCATGGGACCACATCCTGCATTTTTCACCAAGTGTTTTAGAGGAGCTAAAATTTTCATATCAGAACATTGATTCGCTGAACGGCTATTCTCTTACACCTCCACGTGGGGCCCATACTGTCATATTTACTGATGCTAGTGACAGCATTTGGAGGGTTCTCGGCTTTATTAGACGGTATTGTAGTTGCGGCATGTGGACAACTGATGATATTGGCCAAAGCTCGACATATCGAGAACTGAAAGCTATTTATAACGTATTGTTAACTTGTGTCAAGCAGTTGCAACACAAAAGAGTTAAAGTGTTTACGGACAACCAAGGCGCTACTAGAATAGTTTCTATCGGAAGCTCCAAGGTTGAGATCCAGTCGCTCGCCTTAGACATTTTTCATCTTTGCTTAGCGAACGGTAATGTTCTTGAAGCGCAGTGGATCCCAAGATCTTGCAATGAAAGAGCAGATCTTCTCAGTAGGTTCATCGATAAGGACGATAAGTTCAACTCAATTTCAGACGTTCGTTAAAGAGGTATTCGTGCTTCCTAGGATCAACGATCTGTTGTTAAAAGGTCCAGGACAGAGACAAACTTACCAGACTTAAACCTCCGTATTCTGGGATTGCCCGAGATTTAACATGCTAGCTCTTCGGCTAGACTTTAGGTAAGCTTATTATTCCGGCTTATTTATGCGGTACCGTGAATTTACGCAATTTAGGTACCTTTTTTAGTACGGTACATTACGCTAGCTGTCGCCTGCAGACACACCACTTAGATGCGTAGTATCGGCTATTTAAGTGTGAAAACTATATTTGCGCTTTTGCCTACGGCCACATCACTTAGGTGCGTAGTATCGGCCATTGTTTATGATGTCACCATTTAGGTGTGTAAATTATTGCTTACGGCCGCACCACTAAGGTGCGTAGTATCGGCCATTGTTTATGATGTCACCATTTAGGTGTATAATATGTTATTGCCTACACCACATAGGTGCGTAGTATCGGACATTGTTTATGATTTCACCATTTAGGTGTGTAAATTATATTATTGGTTACACCACTTAGGTGCGTAGTATCGACCATTGTTCAGTATGATTCACCATTTAGGTGTATACATTATGTTATTGCCTACGGACACACCACTTAGGTGCGTAATACCAGCCATTGTTTATGATATTACCATTTAGGTGTGTAAATTTTGCTATTGCCTATGGCTACACCACTTAGGTGCGTAGTATCGGCCATTGTTTATGATTTCAGCATGCGTAAATTACGACTGCACAACCCAGAATTTCATTGATTCTTTGTTAGGCAGAACAGTGCATATTCCGTTGTCAACACATAATTACGTCCATCTTGAGTTTCTTTTTTATTTTGCAGACGTGTTACAATCCGGAATTTGGAACGAAACGATGTTCTTGGTAGATCCATCATTGCGGAGCAAGGTCAAAGGCCTCTTTGAATTGCAGTTAGATTCCAAAGCTTCATCTACGGTTCAGAAGTACGGAGTTGGCTGGTATAGATGGCGTACATGGGCTAAATCCAAGTTGAGCGTTCGAGTTATTCCTGCAAAGCCTCTTCATATAGCACTTTTTATTACAGAACTTTCTCAAACTCATTAATAATTCATGACATAATCAGTTAACCAGGATCTCGTATTAGGTCAGGTGGATGACATTGGAAACCCAATGAAACACCAGTAGAAAATCACTAGTGTTTGAGAACTGATTTGAAACACATGTGATAAAACTGTTCTTAATCTGCATATTCATAAACCAGTCAAACAAACTCCAACATGAATCAATACTTTTAATCGTAAATTATTTCAACAAATGTGGTCCATGAGTTGCATTTCATTTAGCTATGTCATTGGCAAGATTCCATTGTGTTTCGTTAACTTAAACATTTCAGATTAACTATTTAAAATTAAAGTTTATCGTACAATTGTTAAAGTCATCGAAACAAAATGGAATCTTGTCCATGTTACCAGCAACTTGCTGTTCCACCTTCCCTTCATTACTTGGTACTACGCTAGTGGTCACAGTGGCTGTTGCAGTTTCGTATTTAGGGCCTAATATTGCTACTACATTCGACTCGACCTTTTCACAAACTTTTTCGTATTTCATCAAAACATCTGATCTGTGCCCAGTTCTGTCGCGTATTAACTTGCTATCTACGCCCGCATTAAACAAACTAGACGCACAAGTTACGCGCAAACAGTGAGCAGTTCTCGGCTTAATGCCTGCAGCCTTGCACATGTCTGGAAACATACGATTGAGGCTATTAATACCAACTTGCATTTTATCAAAAGCGAACGTTTTCGAGTAAGGCTTAAAATATAAAGCGCTAACTTTTCTACCGTGACTCTGCACCAGGTCTATATATAGGCGGTAATACTCTACTAAACAAGGCTCGTGAATTTCACCTACAGAGTGGCATATATGCCTTACAACACGCGGTTCATATTTCAAATCAAGGAGCCCTCCATGAAACTATTTCGAAGCATTTTCTTCAAATCGGATATAGTTATCACCATGCTCGCCTCCGCGGAGGCCAAACAATTTTCCATTATAATAATACACTACATTCAACAACGACTTAGCGAGTCCCTTTCATAGCAGTCCTATCTTCCAGAACTTTCTCTCCTCATCTTCAGTCACTGGCTGCATCTCTTCTTGTTTGGATCGTAATGCGACTCCAGTACGAGTTCCTTCTTTCATTTCAGCATCCAGTATTCTTCTAAAGATTACAAACCTGACAATAACACGACAAAATGTTAGAATACTTATCATTTAAAATTTTCAAAGAACACAGCGACATTAAATACTACAGTAGAATGTTTAAACCCGCAAATGTACAAATACAAATACCTTTTATCTGAAGGATCCAGTGGATTAAAATCCATGCTTGGGTTCTTTTCAACTAAGTACCGGCGAATGGCACATACAATCTGGTACAGCGTTTTAGTAGGGTACGGGTCTTTTGAACTCTTTGCAACCTCCTGCACAAATTTCGACATCCAGTACTGAGTTTAGTGTCAACGCGTCCATGTCCGATAAAGGCTGACTAAGTGGCTGAACTTTATGAAAGTCATACTCCTTAAAAAGTCCGCAAACCTCTACTGAAGCAAACTTCACCGTTCTTGTTCGCTGCCATTCTTCAAAGAGACTAGCTGCCCACTTGTTTTTATATCATGTAGAGTTCGGTACTGACTTTTCTACACAAAGTTCCTCCTCCTCTGCTGTTTTGGGACAGCGAAACCTTCCCTCCGCCATGGCAAGCACAAATATGTAAATTCTACTAGCATGCAGTGATTTTTACATAAACATGTTGGTTTCATTAAAAACAACAAATACGTTCTAATGATTTATGAATGCAGGTATTGTATTCCTGTGAGAAGTTATTTCTCAAACGAGAGCGCGTTGTTTATAAGGGGTTACAAACACCGAGAGCAATGAAAGCACGAGGGCGTAGCCCGAGTTTGAGAAATAACTTCTCACCTTGCAGTCCAAAAAGGGACAAGGATATCTGATAGAATATGTTGTCTATAGAATTAGATGGAGTCACAGTTTAGCTGGAATCGAGGAGCTTCCAACTAATCACCCCTCAGTCAAATCAACCTTAGAAGGCGCAAGGAGAAAGCGTGCTCGTCCCATACAGCCTAAGGAACCCCTTACGAGAGAGACAGTAGAGTGCATCGCACAGCATTACGCTACCTGCAATTCCCTCGCTGGCATTCGTTTTTTATTCGTACTCTTGTTAGGCTACGCTCGGGTATCAACGAAATCCAAAATTTATTATTGAAAGATCTAGTTATTTACGATGAACATATGTCGGTGTACATTTCTAAGCGCAAAAACGATCAGTACAGGTAAGGACACACCTCTTTGTTAGCTAGGTCTGGCCGGAAGATTACGTGTCCCGTATCTATTACGGTGTGGTTGAAGGAGCTGTGTCACGTTAAGACTTTACATTCGTTTTTCCGGGCCGGAAAGAGCTATTTCCACCGATTTTGATAGGAACTAACGAACCTCTCGGCCATGTGAGATGCTTAAAATCAAAGCAAATATGAAAAAATGACTAACAAACAGTGTATATAAACAGTCTCCAGGGAAAATATTGAAAATCCTTTCAATCAAGCATTGAGGGAGGGAAGTTTAATTGACAGCCACTAAACGAGCGATTATTCGATACATGCGCAGTACCATGACATAGCCCCTTTAATCAAGCTTTTACCGGCTCAATCTAGTTCATGTTTGCCATTTGTTAGGCGCATCGTTAAATCTAAGTCTCAAGAATATTTTCATGAGAGTAAGGGTATATCTTATACTACCCTTAGGGACGAATTTAAGAAACATGTTAAGCCCTTTGTAAGCGATATTGCTAGTTATGGCACCCATAGCATCAAATCAGGCGCTGCCTTCAATACTGCATGTAGGAATATAAGCGGAAATTTATTGGATATGCACACTGGCTGGAGGGCTGCGTGCAGACGTTATTTCTCCCTGCAAAAATCGTCTGCGAAACGCCGTTGATAATCGTGTTCTGGTCATAAATTTTCATAATTAATTTTTTTAATTATTTTTCCTAGGCGATTTTAGCGAATACAACATTCTCGGTCTACTTCTTTCAGAAAGAGTTGCTGGACATTTTCTCTTAAAACTGTATTCTTCCATACAGCCGATGCAGTCTCGCTATAAGTTCCACGAAACAACATCTTACCCAAACTGTTAAGGCATTCGTGTTATAACATTTGTTTTGCTCGGCCATTCGACCGGCTTGACTTGGACGACTGTCTTCTGTGTTTTGTTTGGTTCAATATTTTTACCTACAACAACTGAATCATCCAGAATTGGTAACACGGACGACAAATGTGAGAAAGTGGAATATCATGGAGGTACGTACATTTATTTGATTTTCTCGCTGCAGGAGTTTATATTCTTGTGGTCGGCTGCAACCTTCTACGAGGGAAGTACGTCGGCTCGATCGCATTTCCATCTAGAGCAGCTCATTTCGGGGCAGAGCTGGAGTCAGTCTGACTCAAACAATTATCTAGCACATGTACTGTCCCTTTTCTTTACGACCAGATCTGCGTTTGGTTTGATAACTCTCGTAAAGATCTGCCTTCGAAGATTATATTTCACATCTCGTCTTTTCTTCAACCTCAAGACGCAGTGTTTACAAATATATGGCGAATTTAAGTGAACTTCGAAGCTAAGAGTAGAAAGCTCTAATTTTATACTAGATTCTTGCCATTATGTTTCACAATATCAGCAAAACTAGGAAAAAATTGGCTCCTGGCAAAACATAAAACACAACTAGACGTTTGTTGTATGTAAATGAATACCACTTTCAAAAAGTAAACATGGGGTCATCTCGGAAGTTATATATTAGCCAATCATATATGACTTTATGACAATCCTCCGTCAACAGCCAATCAGCGCGCGGTCCTCAAATACTGGAGAAGAAACACGTGACCAGAACACGATTATCAACGGCGTTTCGCAGACGTCTCTTTCCCGATTTTTGCAGGGAGAGAGAACGTCTGCACGCAGGCTACCAGCATACAGATAGTGATCGTTTAGCGGTTTCTAAGACAATCGGCCTATAATTATATTGATTGTATGCATACAACAGCTAATTTAAAGTTCTGTCGGGGAACAACAGCTGTTCCTTGGCCCCGACCCAGATTTCCTTCTATTACCTTCGTATTTTTTCCAAAGTGGTTTTTAGAAGGTTGGAGGCTTTTTCTGGCCTTCCTGGTACAGCAGGAAATATTTAAGTCAAGTGAAATCATTGTAACATGTTATTTAATTGATGTAATTCCTGTAATAAACGGCATTATGCGTTGCTGACAGACCATAATCCAATATACTCAATGAATCAGGTCTATTGTTAGTGCAGAAACACCTTGTATGTTTACTCCAGCGCTGCCACGCAGCCCTCGGAGTCTTAAAAATGCAGTCTGGTTTTTTTTACTCCGGCGCTGCTAGGCTGCAGTCTGTCTTTTTTGTGTTCTATCGACGTTAGAAGTTGATCAGTTCAGAGCTGTACCGATAACCATGTGGGTCGGAGATGCTGCGATCGAGAGATAAACCAGGAGGCATGCGTATTAAACGTTATATATTTATTTAACACTGTTTACATCACATAATATCATCACCGAATAATTGCCACTGTGGGAATGTGAAATTAGCGCTAACAGTGCTATCAGTTCTTTTTAACTACTTTCTAACCTTATGATTCTTGTAAATGAGCTGTTATTGACCAAAAAATACATGAGCAACGTAATACATTCGATCTGCGCTGTCTGAACAGATCTAATGCACAATTAATAACGTAAGCGAAATACAATCTCTAGTTAAGTGTATGCAAACACGTTTAAATATATAAGGTATCCAAACGTAATCTCAGGTTAGTTTTCGTCAGGCCTAGGCGCGCTCAGATAAGAAAGATAAAAGCTCTTAGACAAGGCGAGGCGAGGAGATATCGATTTCGATGAGAAATCCATCGTGGGCGGGCCGTAAAATTATGCAATACTACTGCCTGTCAATAGGCAAAACTGTTGACAGTTTGGGTTAGGTCGTATTAAAATCCAACCACGCAGCAAAGGCATATATTTTACGACAGAATAACCTAGCCAGAGAGTCTTTCTACTGGATTGAGAGACATGTCTGTTAATATGGGGAAAGCTGTAGAAGATTAACTTTGACGGCAGAAACCCTCAATGAGCTTTTAAATGAAGTAAATCCCAAGCGGAATATATAAACATGATCCTGCCGGTAAGATTTTTACAAATCTTAGTTAGCAGATGTTTTCAGTGTATACCAAATGCTGTGCTCGCTTCCTGGTTTAAGAAATAAACTAAAGGGGACCTCTTTAAAGAAGTATTTTGACTCGTAATAATTAATTACATTGTGTTGTTGATTGTTATGCAACTGTTAGTTAAACGAGCTGGGTAACTACAGCGATAGAGTATTTCGTCTTGCAACTTGAAAAAAAAACTAGAGAGTGTAAATTAGGCTATAAAATATAATTATTTCGGAACTTGATAACGTAATAATTGAAAATTACTCGAAAATAGTCAACATTTTCAAAGTGAGCTGATGCCGGTAAGAAAACAGTTGGAGAAAGTCCTTAAGTGCTACTTTATTCGAAATCCAAATAGTCCATGAGCCAAATCCTGGAAAGTGGCTAGAATTAGTGGCTAGTGACTTTGGTATCAAATTAAAGCTTATGCCCTATATTTTACGAATCCACTTGTTGCCAAGTATGTAACCTGTGCATACATATTAGATCATCCAAAACGATATGGGACAGATGGCATGTATTTTCGTGTTTCCATAGAAATGGTTGCTATGGAAATCTAACCAAATACCAAAATTGTAGCTTTTTCTAGTGAAATCATAGCCAAAAAGTATGATTTATTGGCAGTTGTGAAGCTATTTCGCACTAAACTGTATTATTTTAGTAATATTAGACTCTTCTAAACTGTAAAACTACTTTAATTTCCCATTCATCATGATGTTAGGGAAAATGGCATGCATATTTTCAAGAGGGGTAGAGTAAAGTAACATTTTGTCCTCAAATTGAGAAATTTCATATCTCATTAACCACTGATTGGATTCTAACTAAACGTGGAACGATTATGCATTACATGTATAACAACAACTTGAACATTGTTAAGTCAGTAATTTTGTTACCATGGCAACGGTTGCTAGGGAAACCTAAAAATTAACGAAATATCATATTAAGTTGCTTTAAAGTCTATCATGGCCATATTTTCTCAGTGAGAACGACTGAATTTCTTTAGCCATGATCTCTAATATGCTTAAGATATTTTAATTTATTTCAGTATTTTTTTCCAAGTAATACATATCACCACTGAAATATTGCTTAGCAATCAGAAATGTACATGTAATCAACACATCTCTTGTGGTCATATCCCTCTAAACTATGCTTTGATCCTTGTGACATTTGTCGTACTATAGTGCGTCACATGTAAACATTGAATTACATTGAATCACTGCTGTTGTTGTAAAAAAAGCTTCTATAATTGGTGTAAGACACATTTTACTCAAAACTGGAGAAAAACGATTATTGCACAATTTGACTCAACGCGAATTTCGGAACTGTCCAGTCATCTTCAAAGAGGTCAATAGTCGTCCTCATCTTCCTCATTGTCTTCTTCCTCTTCATCTCCCTGTTGTTCAGTAGAACAGTTCACACAATCATCCTGGCAGGCACAGGCCTCAGTACATTGAAGGCCATTTTTCACAGAGGAGCAGCGTCTTGATTCACACGTGCATTTACAGCTGCAGCACACAAGTTGCATCCTCCCTCAGGGGCAGGGGCCAAATCAGACCAGACTACTTCCAGTTGCCCGTCCCTCAGTTGCCAGCCCTGGCCATCAGGATTTTGATCCGCAATGGTGCTTTCCAAGGAATTCTTCGATAAATAGGTTTGATAGTTAGCACGCTTTATATGGTGTTCAAGTGCTGCTCTTGTAGGAGGTAGCTGAAACGACTGCAGAGTTTTGCTTTTGCAAAACATCTTGTATCTGAGCTCATTTATGATCATTTATACATTTATATCTCCATCATTGCCATTGTACAGCGCGCAAAGAAAGCGCTCTACGTTCCTAATTACTTCATCTTCTGGTGGCACTGCCTCACCGAGAGCCCGAATTGTGTCTCTCATGTCTGTTCTTCATTCACCATCTTCACGGCTTTTTTCTTCCCTTTCCCAACGAAGGTGCTGACACTGTCACATCCGGTGAGAGCATGTAGACCAGGTAGCACTAGGCATACCTCTGGACCAAGTTGTTCGCACACGTTTGGTACACAGATGAGGCGAGATCTACTTCGTGTACCGCTGATCAATGTTATTGAAGCAGTGATACTTGCCTGATGGTAGCACGCCAGACCTTCGACATCAGTATCCGAGGATCGTATGGCAACTTGAGTGTGCCCACAGGATGAAGCATGAGAGGCATGTAAATACATCCGTGTGTCAGCCTCTTCTTTGTTGCTGCAGATCTCCAAGGCTACACTGGCTACAATGCTTCCATCTACTACTTCCATCTTCGAGCAATGGATACCATGAGTAACGTAGAGGGTGCGAGCTCCGATCTTCTTAGCATACACTGCATTATTAGTGGACCACTCCTTAACAAGAAAGTGCATCAGCCTGGTCTTGTTTAGCCCATTTGACAGGAACCTCTTCCACTGGCGTGGGCAGGGCTGCTGACGACTGCTTATGGCGAAAAGCACTTGACCCTCTCTTCCTCGTTTATCTCTCTCGGTGTTCTTTACTGAGATCTGTGGATACTGGTCAGCAACAAAGTCTAATCTTCTCGCTGCTCCAGCCTGTGCTAAAATTCCTGTAAGAAGCATTTCTGCCAGGTCTGAAAAGCGATCAGGCACCCTTACAACCATCTGCAGCATTACCATGGCATCTATGATCACAGCTGTTGTGTCAGGCGGTAGATTTGTCAAGCAATTCGCTCCATCCTCGAGAGGCTTCGGGAGAGCGGCCTTGTTGGTTTTGGCCAACGAACCATCCGACGTAGCCCGTAGCTCGTGGGTAAGTAGCTCACGAAGATCTATCTGCCGACTCTGACCAATTACCAGCAAGCGAGCGAACAGGTTCCTGTCGGCCCTGAGTATGACATTTCTGCCTCCATATTTCACTGTTGCCTTCTTCTGTGCATTGCGGGACGTACCTAACTTAAGCTTTGTGTCTCGTAGAAGCCAACGTTGTTGGTTTGAAGACGGTCTGTTATGAAGGAAACCAGCGCTGTATTCCCTTTGTCCTTTGCATCCAAAAGGTCACGCTTCTTGTTCTCGTCAGCATACCTTGAGCCAAGGCTTTTGAGATCCTCTGATGGTTCAAATGGGTCGCACTAGTTTTGCACAACTTCCATCACTTTCACAACATCTTTCTCATCTCTTTGCATGCGTGAGCAGCCAACTTCTTTATGTACTCTACTCTGAGCTTTCTCAATCGATGTCATCATTCTGAACTTGTCTGCAAGTGCTGCACGTGAATGAGCCCTCAACAGCCATCTTTGCACTGCTCCTTTCCGCAGGCTAAATCCAACTATACCGCTCTTCGTCTTTGTGCTTCTGTTCAAGGTCTGTTCAATGGTTTGATCGACCGGTAGCTGAGAGAATCCATGTGATGTCGATCGCTGGACACCAAAATCACCATTCACTAGTAGACGGTGTGCCTCGGGATGGGTATCTTGTAAGGAATTCATGTGTACTAAGTAGACTGGTAGATAATGCGCGTAATTTGTGAGCTCATAGGCAAAAAACCACGGCAGCATCTCCTTGACAGAATCTAGGTGGAGTTTCCAGTTGCCTTCCCGGGTAGCACGGATGAAATTCATCAGCGTTGCGACCATCTACAGGTACGTGTTCCAGAACACCTTCATTGGACCATTGCTGTCTTCAAATGTTATACCTGATGAGCCACACCGTGTCTAAATAAAGACTGATTGATTGATTGATTGATTGATTGGTCTGAAATGGGGCAATAAAGAGGCAAGCTGATATTGTCTATACTAAAAGTGTATAAGGCCAGCATTTTGGGCACAACACTCTTATTCGGTACGTATGACACACCTTATTCGTCGCGAACGTTGAAATGGTCCGGTACGCGTGCTGACAAGCTAGCGCTGCTAAGACCCTGTGAAAAGGTAGTCCCAGACCGGGGGGGGGGGGGGGGGGGGGGGGGGCGTAGTTACATGAAAAATGGGTATCTATGTGAGGCCAATTCAAGAGGCTCAAACCCTGACCCTGTTTGACCCAATCCGAGCTCCAAAACCCTGATTGCCCCCTTTTTGGGAAAAAAAACCTGATTGCCCCTTCTTTAAATTGTTTTCAAAACACGGTCGGATTTTTATCCCGGCCGGTATACCGCGTACCAGGATTGCATGCAAAATACGGAACATTTCAAATCGGGACGTGGCATTGGGTAAACAAATCAGCAGATGAAGTACATAGATAAGTACTGAAGTACGAATTAGCGGCGTCACGATGTATGGGAAACTCAGTGCTTGCATGTGGGCAGGCGATCAAAATGCGGCAACAGAATGTCTTTTTATGACATAGTAGCTAAACAAAACTGAACCCTAACTGCCTAAAAAATACTGAACCCCGACCCTGACTGCACCCAAATTATACTCAAATCCTGACCCTGATCTGCCCAAATCAGGTCAAAACCCTGACCCTACCTGCCCAAACTGAGCTCAAAACCCTGACCCACCCCGGCGACACATACATAATACGTCACAAACAGGAGTACCCCCCCCCCCCCGGGTGTCCCAGCCCGCCTGTTTGGAGTGCTGTGCCCAACATGCTTCTCGCGCGTGTACTGCGGGCTTATATTTCCTCCGTGGGAGGGAGTTAGAAATGTATAAACCAGTTATCGACTCTGTCTGTTAATTTATTTTATCAGCTTTTCACATTCCCAACATTTAAATAACAATGACTGCCATGCACCACAGGGCGCGAACACAATGTGTTTATGTTGCCGTCTGTATTTAGATTATTGTTGTCCTTGTGGCTTAATACGGCAAGTCTTAACGATTTTGGAAGGTCTTGCTTTGGCTGAGATTTGCTGTATTAAGCCATTTAGACCACAATATACATCGGTGAAGCAAATTTATGTTTATTTCGTGTTCAAATATGCATTTTCTTTGCGGTATTTCGCAAGACTTCGACAGAACACTTCTGGTAATTCTCATATTAAACACAATTCAAACGGCCACATAAACACAACCGCCAACTTCTAAACAACATAAATTTCTGCGCACTCACAACACCGAAGTATTCATTGCAATTAATAAGATAAGTCAAAGTGGTCGATCCTTTACGCCAAAGTTGTTAGGCGCGAAGCTTGTAGTAATAGAGAGTAGACATTATCAAACACCTATGTTTACATGTCAATATTTAGCGTGTAAGATAAAATCGCTCTGAACGTTTTCTCTGATGTGGTCTCGCAATTGGTAGAAAAATGCACATCTATTGGACATATTCTACCTGAAGAACTGAGGTCTCCCTTTGATCTTGATGAATCTACTTTGATCAGCCCCCTTGGTTGTTTCAGGTCTCGTTAGAAATTCAGAGATTTTACTTCTTGTTCAGTGTTGTAATGCTTCAAACTCATGTACATCGGATCAGTGCTTCAGTACCATTGGATACGTGATTTCACGGCAGAATGTGCAGTAGTTCAAAACAGCTATGCAGACTCAAAGCGATCGGCTGATACTTTTCTACACGTACCTCTAGATATGATCACGTATGGCTGGGTCCCATAGTCGGATCGGAGATCAGCAGGGGAGTCGGGAGTCATGCTCTGAAACCACAGAAACTTGAACAATCATTTGGCCGAAAGACTCTTTCGCGTTCTTGTTCTCTGGCCATCTCATAACTATTAGTTTCGGGTGGACGGTATTTGGGAGATTTACTATAAGAATAGAGATGCTTCGGCAATCTTGAATACAATTTCTCGAACTCATTAATAATTCATGAGATAGTCATCCAATGGAGGAACTGTATTTGGTCACATGCATGGGTCTTGATACCGGGTGAAACCCTTGTTCGAAGCTTCGTCAGGTGGATGCATCTTGACATCCAATGAAACACCAGTTCCAAACGCACTATATTTCCAACCCTAGTGATCAATATTTCTTAATCATCATATTCATGAATCACTAACTAATTACATACTGATAAACTACAAGTAAGGAGCGAAAAAGAAAAAGAAATAAAGAATGACATAGAAAGAAAAAGTCTGCCTCCACTGGAGTTCGAACCTCGACCCATCCAACTGCTTGTACTAACTCTTATCTATGGCAATAGATACCATTCAAAATACATTATACCATCAAGCGGCTACTATGCCATCAATTTTGCCACCAACGTGCACTTGAAAAACGCGTTTCAGTAGTCTCCTGTTCAACGCGTTATACCTGATACGATATGATCGATAAGTCGTTATTACCATATCTACTACCATACATAACGCATTATATGGCGTAACGCTATATTACCATATGCCATAGCATAACGTTATGTTACCACTCATACGTTACTATATGTTATGTTACCACATGGCATAACGTTATATTACCATATGGCATAACGTTATATTACCACATGTAATACGATATCTCATAACGTTATATTACCACATGTAATACGATATCTCATAACGTTATATTACCACATGTAATACGATATCTCATAATGTTATATTACCATATGAAATGCGATATATCTGACTATCAGTTTACCCGGGTGATTGTGATTGTGCATGAGCGATCCTACGGGTGAATGATTTCAAAGATCGACAGCAATCATATGGAAACCAGGCTTTAGTGTTATGAAGGTAAAAATACAAAACTAGTTGGATCATTAGCAAATCAGTTAATATCACCCCACTGATATATCGTATTACATTACATAACGTTATGCATGTCATTATCCCATGTGGTAATATAACGTTATGAGATGTCGTATTACATGTGGTAATATAACGTTATGAGATATCGTATTACATGTGGTAATATAACGTTATGCCATATAGTATGGTAATATATGCGGTAATATAACGTTATGCCATATGGTAATATCACGTTATGCCATGTGGTAACATAACGTTATGCCATATGGTAATATGACGGTATGTATGGTAGTTGTATATCGTTCCAGGTATAACTTCACCTTCATGGTAATCGTTCTAGAATATGAAATAAAGTAGGGTTTTAGAGGTAATAGGTAAAATAAGTGGGAATAAGTGGTAATGTATTTTGAATAGTTTCTACTACCATATTTGAAAAGAAGCGTATCTAAATTGTTGGTTTTGCATTCGCATGAGAAGACATGCCAAACACTCATTGTTCGTCTTTCATCTGGGGATTCCAAATATTTCGAAAACAATAAAACCCCCGAGGCTACGTCTCTCGGGTTTCATTTGTTTTCTCAATATTTGGAACCCCTGATGAAAGACTCCAATTCGTGTTTGACATAGTTCTTGAATACTCAGAGCTTTTAACCAATGGCTAACACCTGTATGTGAAATTGAAAACACATGAATTGAATATCCCGCTGACACAGGGTCAACTTTAAACAATCGGATCACAGACTAGTGCTATTTGAAAGCCCATGAAATTAGAATACTGGCAAAGACTGATCAACCGTCACTAAATTTTTAGTTGCACGGCGGCATTTTCTGATCGCCATTTGTTTCTCTTAAAAGCCAAGTTCTTCATTGGAATCTTCAAATTGCACGCACATTGAAGGTAAGTAGCTTTTGCTCTATGAATGTGATTTAAAAGATAATTGTAATTAAGATTGGAAGACTTAGAGGAAAGTGTGTTATTAAGGGTGCGTTTCCGGAATAATAATACCCAGAAAGATCACTACAAATCACGGTTACTGGGATTTTTTAGCCACTGGATTATTATATGTATCGTGAATATCATATATCAGCAAGCGTTTGTAGCTTACAGTGAAAAATATACCCGAACCAGTGATTTCCAGAGACTATTCCATCTATTCCTAATCCGGAATACGGTCAATCGAACCACACATGGCATGCGCCAAGTTTATAAGAAAAATCACTCCTGGAAACCCCCTGTATTCTCTTATACATTCTCGGATCACCGGACAGTCTTCTCACTATAATATGAGACCAAAAGCGCATACCACTATGGCGACAAAAACCGACCGCTTTGGCGGTTTTGTCAGCACAAAATATGCGTCCAGAGCGCTCATTAACTAGTTCTCGGTTATATCTCATAAATATAGATATGTATATCTATTAGTATTATTTATTATATAGTAACTTACTAGGAAGTTGTCTGTTCGTTAGTATATATGTATAGTTGACCTACACTGTAATTCAGCCACTGGCTGCGAGAGTGATTAATAAACGAATTATTATTATTATTATTACACCCTAAGTAGCTAAGTAGGTCCAAATTACTTTCACTGTGTGAGCTAATTTCCTCCAAGAAAGTAATCAAAGCAAAAACAATTGAAGTCTGGTCGACGACATATTTCAAACCGATCATTCTTTATGATCAGTCCATAAAGTATGTAGTATATTATGTTTGTGAAAATAGAAGTCAATCGAAATATATACTGAACGGAGAAGTTAAAAACTTTAGGTTCCTTCCAGCACGGTTTTAACGAGTTAATTAAACTGGCGGCGAATCCACCGGTATTACAATTTACAATTTATTTCGAGTCATATTGAATTATTGCTACAATCATGACAAACCGAAGCCAGAGGCTTATGTGGTAAGGGTCAGGTGAACAAAAAATTATGATATAGTTACAAGAAGGACGGCGAAAGAATAAAAAAATAAAAGAAAATACAGACGAAACATATAAAATAAGCTATACATAATATCACAATATATATATATATATATACATTATATACATGAAGTCCAGGGGGAAATAAGAGCACTGATTAATACAATTCATACATGTATAGAAAGGATTAAAGGGTAATAAAATGTTCTTTTAACTTATGCTTATGTTTAAATAGTTTCAAAGACTCACGTAACGATAAAGTATAGAGTTCCATATTTGGGGTCCTTGGTAACGAAGGGAGTAAGTATATTTATGATAGTGTATATGTAAATCAGATTTGTGTCTGGTAGAGTACTTATGGTATTCAAAATTAAATTTGAACAAAGTAGATATAGGGATAGGAAGGCATTTATTGATGTGAAGGAAAATGAAAGAAGAGACTTGATATTTGAATATGTTGAATATATTGAGAGTTTTTAGTTGTTTGAATAAGGGGTAAGTATGAGCACAAATGGGAGAATGTGTGATTATACGCAAGGCCTTCTTTTGGAGTAAATGAAGTGGATGTAGATAAGAAGGATAGGTTGAACCCCATAGTATAGTACAGTACTGAAGATATGGTAATACTAAAGAATTGTAGAGGATAAGAAGAGTTTTACTACAAAGGAATTGACGAGCTTTAATGATGATACCAATTGATTTAGAAATGTTGGACCTGATGGCATTTATATGTGGTTTCCAGGAGAGATGTTGGTATATAATAATCCCCAGGAATTTGGTTTGTTCAGTTCTTTCAATCTTATTATGATTGATTGATATGCTAATGTCATTAAAATTAACCTTTTTCTTGGTAGGATGAAAAAAAATGAATTTAGTTTTATCGGGGTGGAGAGTTTACCGTTCCATTTGGCATCGGGTTTTTGGTGGAAATGGTAAGCTAACCTGGTTCCAGAGTTTCTTGCGTTGCACTTAGGGAGCCGCGAAGTGCTTTCCATATTTGCCCTCTCTTCTCTCCTCTGCGCTCCGCGGCTAGCCGGAAACGGCTCACTTAACAACAAAGAAAACCAGTGAGAGGGCAAATATGGTAAGCACTCTTATTCATTGAATCTGGATGCGAAATTCGTCGTCTGTTTATAATACCCGGGTACAATTCACTTAATTTCTCCGTGAATAATTTGCAGTGTTCATTGTGCTGAAGAACGGTTTCTCCTTGAATCATGAGTTCAGCTAACATTAGCCTCCTAAAGCAGACCTTGTGGCAGAGTCTCCGCGAGGGTCTGCTTTACGAGGCTACAGCTAACATTTGATTAGACAGACCAGCCCAACAGTAGCCTTACGGATGAACATGAAAGTTTAGATAGATAGATAAAGATAGATAGATAGATAGTTTAATAATAATCACATTGCAGCCTCACGGCTGAATTGCGTAATTCACAATAATTATACTAGTGTTACAAGCTATAAAATAAACACAGTCAATATCTACATAAGTTAAAAATATAGTGTATCATAATGGTAAAAATTGCTCTAGGAATTACACATGGACGGGATGAAGGTGCATTTAAAACGATTTGTCCGGGCCCTAGGAACATCAAAGGTCCGCTTTTTCCTAAGATTATGTTTGGACACATGTCTAGGTCAGTAAGGAGGCCATGTAATTTATGTGTCTCAGAACTTATAATGGATGAAAATAATTTCTGGCATAAATGCTGGCGTCGTTCTTGCAGGGATGCTAATTTAAATAGCTGCAAGTTGCTTACATATGACAGTTTAGGCGATATTATTGCCAAGGCCCTCTTTTGTACCCTTTCTAGGTCGTCATTAAGATATTTGGGTAACGAGTGATGGAAAACGGGCGCGCAATATTCTAAAAGAGATCTAATGCAAGTGCAATAGAAATTACAGATATCATTAGCTGGTACCCTAGAGCGTTTCAATGATACTAGAAAGTACAAACGCTTGTTCGCCTTCTTAATTATCTCACTGATGTGAGTGTTCCATTGCAAGTCGGAAGAGATGTGCAAGCCTAATATCTTCTCATGGGAAACAACACTAAGATCTTTACCATTCAAAGTTATTGGATCGAATTCGTGTTTCTGGTTCTTAAAATCAACTACAAGTTCTTTGCATTTCTTAGCGTTGAGTTGTAGCTTGTTTTGTCGAGACCAATTTTCAACTGATTCAACGGCATGTTGGATCTGACTATTTGCTCGTCTCTGGACAACCTCTGCTATCGACGTGTCATCCACATACTTCCAGGTATGAACATCAGGGACTCTAAGGTCGTTAATCATGAGTAATAACAACCACGGACCAAGCTTGGTGCCTTGTGGGACCCCGGAAGGGACGTCGCCCCACTCAAACAGGCAGTCTTGTGAAAGTTTAACTCGCTGTTTCCTATTCATTTGGAAATCGGCTATTCAGCGCACTATGCTTCGAGGAATAGGTAAACTCAGGACCTTTTGTACTAGAATATTATGGTCGATAAGGTCGAACGCTTTCTTGTAGTCGAGCAAGATGACCCTCACTGCGGCACCAGTTGCATCCGTGGCATGAGCCCAGTGATGTATCGTTGAGATGAGGGACTGTACGGTAGAAGACAGGGGGATGGCCCCGTACTGGTCCTTCCTAATACTGCAGGTGCAAGATACGATTTTGCAAGATACGAGTTTGCAATGAAAGTGAATGTTTATCAAACGTATACAAAAGCACT
This sequence comes from Actinernus sp. WN-2022, assembly GCA_030867875.1. NCBI lineage: Eukaryota > Metazoa > Cnidaria > Anthozoa > Actiniaria > Actinernidae > Actinernus > Actinernus sp. WN-2022. The sequence continues at coordinate 1,058,493 of JAOWCC010000237.1, forward strand.
GGTTAACGAAAGCCTGTGCTGTCTGTGGTAATTTTCAGACTTCAATAGAGGAACAATCACATTTTATCCTGTCTCTCTCAAACACCTTATGTTAGGGAGGTCCACCTCCCTACATATATTAATCTAACAGTGTATATTTTCTCTTTCACAATATTGTTGCTGTTCATATATAGAGAAGAGAAGAAGAAACTAAAATCAATACTGATATCTTTATTTATTCTTATTACTGACTAACAGTTTTAGATTTCGACTTCTGAGGACGGCAGAAATATCTGCTGCAGTTTGAAATTTTCGCATCCTCGGATTGAGTTGGCGACAGGCAAAAAGGGGCGAAGGGGGAGGAGGACAGAAGATTGTGAAGATGAATACACCTATTTCTATGGAATTGCTTGAATCAGGAGTCCGAAATTCGGACCCATGGAATGAAGGTTGTGATGATGAATAAAGTTAGTTTCTGCGGAACTTCTTGAAGCAGGGATCCTAATTTCGGATCATTGGATTGAAGATTTTGACGATGAATATAGCTAGTTTTGGGGTAATATCTTATAACTTGAAGCGTGGGTCCGAAATTCGGAACCTTGGTTTAAACAAATTGTGTCGCATAATGTAGATTATATATGTGGAATTTCACGAGAAGCAGGGGTCCGAATTTCGGACCCTTATTAAATGCAGTCATGATATTTTAATACCTTGTTGGCTTTCTGTAATCGTGCTTTTAGAGGACAATAAAAAACGTTACGCACAAAACGAAATGTGATGTTGTATGTTTTTAGAATTCCGCAGAAATGGGCGAATTTTAATTCTTAGGACAAGGGTTCTTTACAAACATAAACAAATTGGTGTTTCTTGTGGAAATTTGGTAAATTGGAAAAACTGAAAATTGTTTGGAAAGCGTTAAATAAGAAGATATTTTGTAGGTGATAGAAAAAGTTTTGATGGATGGCACTATATTTTTAACTTACTGTGATTTTCTCCAAGAGTCGAAGGGAGATCATGCTATTTGTCTAATAATTGCACTGACTAATTTACCTGCTGTACTATCACCGTTCATTGAAAAGGAGTGCTCAGTGTCACAGTTTGCTATGATATACTTTACTAATATGTATGCATTGTTGGTTAGGTCTATCAAGATGTCGCTCGTACTTGGACTGTGCTTGCTGATGATCGTAGCTTTCGGTGAAGGGTAAGTGACGAGCTCAACATCGACTATCCAGTGAATCCAAAGTCATTTATAAAATCTGATCGGTTGAAAGCAGTGTTTCTATTACTCTATAGTAACACGGCACGGAAATTATGGCAGCATCGTGGCGTTGAATTCGATTGGAAACTCGGCGAAATAATTCCTACACTTTTCTAAAAATATTGAGCACTATTAAATTAATTAAATTCGACGAAGAACCAGCTACAGTACTGTAAGAAACCAGCCGATGTTTTATTGAATTCAAAACAATCTCAAAATACGAATTACAATATTAATTTATGTGTACAAAGTTGAGTTTTTCGCAATTTGTGGGATATTAAACAGTAATTTTCGCCAAAACAGTCTGTTTTGGCTGACTAAGCTCAATTAAAAACTATTGTTTGGTAGATTTAAGACGGAGAACTTAAAAACAAATCCGTCTTAAACGTTTCTAACATGATCTAGTTGCACAAAATAGAAGCTAACAAAGAAATGGAAACCAAAAGTAAAGCAAAATGTGGAGCACAAAAACCTGACTTAAAGTTGATCAACATACAACAGCTACAGATGGTAAAATGCCATCGAACGCCATCCATTCAGTACTACTCTTGGTTAATTGAGGAATGTACTGTTCAGTATACTCTCTACAGGTGCTGTAGAGGATGTGAAGGGCAAGGAAATACGAACAAGCGTCAGGTTCCTGGTGAAAATAACCTGCCGTCCGTATGCGGCCGCATGAGGCCTGACACACGGCGAATTCACGAAGAACTATTCTAGTACAAAACAACTGATGACTAGGGTCATGGCTTCATGTTTTGTAGCTCTAGATTTCAAAGATAAATCCAAAATATCCCCCTTTCTTGCAACACGTCTTCATCTCCCGTAATCTTTGTTTGGTAAGAAAACTGCTTGATCCAAGCCGTGAAGTCCATGAGGCAAAATGAACTGTTGAACATTAAGTGCTGCCGTGTATTGGCAATCCAGTTTTAGAATTAGTCCACAGAGCTCCTTTTCTTCGTCATTCTGTGTCATTTTTGGCTCCAATTAAAATATTTGTCATAGCTAGCGAACTGTTTTCAAACTCGCTGAATTGGGTTCACAAAAATAACTGATTTGGTCTATGCTTTGATGATCATAATGAACAAGCGATTTTCTTTGTTGTTCTTATTTTCTATGGATTATTATATTTATTAAGGAATAACATTTCCCCCGTGTTTCTATAGAGTTATAGAAGCACTTGTGGAAGTTTGGAAGAAGCCATTTCTTCTTCTCCCTAACTCCCACTCGTGTTTCTATAACTCTATAGAAACACGTGAAATATTTTCTTTTTCTAAATATTTAACAATTATTCTACGAACTCTCGTCGTATATGAGCTGATAGTCAAAGAGGCGCTGCGTGCTTTATGGACCCTTTGCACTTTACGTCATACTCGCCATGTTGGTGTACAGTTAACAGTAGCTTCTTCGTTAGCTTCTTTTGTTCTGTACACCAATATCGCCGCCATGCCCTTTGTCATTTGAATCTCTGGGGATTGAGTGTAAACCATCTATTGGCTATCAGATCTTATACGACGAGAGTGAGTGGAATAATGGTGTTATTATATAAACTACCACCGTATATTAGCTAATTAATTTATGTATTTATTCAGCTGACAAATTTTCGGTTAAGACATACAACTTCCGTCACGCGTGATTCTATGCACGAAATGAGGCGATCACGTGAACTGAGATATGTTTTAAACGTGCTGTAAATTGCACAACTACAAATAAATCTGGAAATCCTGCCCGGCCCTTGTGAAACAGAACTTGAATTTTCTAGAATATTCTAGAAAAAGCTTAGAAATATTCTAGAATAAAGTTCCAGCTTTTTCTAGAATATTCTAGAATTGAATTCTAGAATATTCTAGAATATTCCAGTTTGTTAAAGTTTTTATGCAAATTAGGCAAGATTAAGCTGGAATTTCTGGAACAGCATGTTCAAGCTTTTCAAGATAATTCTAGCTTTTGGTTCAACATCATTCAAGCTTATTCAGGCTTTTTGGCATTTGATATTCCAGCTTTTTCAAGCAAATTCCAGCGATTGGCATGTGATATTCCAGCTTTTTCAAGCAAATTCCTGCTTTTGGCATTTGATATTCCAGCTTTTTCAAGCAAATTCCAGCTTTTGGCATGTGATATTCCAGCTTTTTCAAGCAAATTCAAGCTTTTGGCATTTGCTATTCCAGCTTTTTCAATCAAATTCCAGCTTTTGGCATGTGATATTCCAGCTTTTTCAAGCAAATTCCAGCTTTTGGCATGTGATATTCCAGCTTTTTCAAGCAAATTCCAGCTTTTGTCAATGGCATTCCAGCTTTTTCAAGCTTTTAGCACATACTGAATTCCAGCTTTTTCAAGCTTATTCAAGCTTTTATATATACATGTTGCACTAGGACTACATTAATTCCAGCATTTTCACACTAATTCAAGCCACATGATGATATTAACCTGTATTATAAATACTTACTTAATTCATTGATGAATGAATTGAACCCTAACCCCATTTGGATGCGGTATGGCAAGCCATTTTCAAAAATGCAGAAAGTTAGACATGCATTCAATAATGGAGGTAAGGAAAACAGCATTTTCAAACAGGTAACGCAACTGATGTTGTACATTGCTAGCTATATTAATATACATGTAGAAAGCAGATTAATTACATGTCAATGTAGCATTAAATTGATGAGGCATACATATATGTAATAATATACTGTAAACAGTAACTGCCACACAAACATAACATTGTGTGATACATGTAAGTATATATTAAGTATAAACAATACATGTACACTGTATCTATAGATATTTTAAGCTTACGAGTTTAAATAATAAAATTAATTACTACATGCCGAACGTATGAAACAGCGAAGTGTCCCATTAAATGAACCCTGAATCCTTATACCATAAAATTATAATTATCACCTCCCCTTCTTCTCTGGTTATATAGGCCAATCAATCTGGTGATACACCTCACAGTCACTGTTCGGGTAAAAAATCCCTGATTTTTTTAACGGGACCTGCAACTACCATAGGGGGTGATCAAAGCCAGGACTATGCTAAACCACTGATCAAATTGGAATTTACCGGATAACCCGAATAAAAACCCTTGGAGCAAGGGTGAATACCAACAAACTCAACTCACATGTGGTGCCCACGAACTAGAATTGCATCCGGGTCACAAAGGTGAATACCACTGCAACACCCTGGCTCCTCTGGTTGCATGTTATAATAATTATTAGATCACACTAGACTTACAAAATTGGGTTATGTTGAACACAAAATGGAACCATTTGTGGTCATGGCCTCTAAAATTAAATAAATCCTACAGTTGTAATGTAATCTTTGGATATAAATGGATCTACATGTATGCAGCAATCCTATAATGTTAAACTTAATCTTGTTCCAGGAACTCAGCCAACATTCTTGTACCAAACAAACCCTTGTAAAATCTCATCTGTTTTTTTAGCTCGAACCCCTTGCCTTCAAAAAACAATACCACTTTTAATGTCTTTAGTCACTTTCAAGTGAACTGAGGTCATTCTGCAATCAGGCCAACTAAATTAAGGTTTAATTTTCACTCAGCTGCACTAGTTCTCCTATCCCTCCAGTTTTAGCTTTCTAGCCCATTCTCTGAAACCCTTTCTCTATATTGGTTTGCCCTACAAGAAAACAACAACATACACGATTAGTCACTTTTATACATGTACATACATACTGCTAAATAATTAGAAAACCTATTAAAAGCAAAGAGCCTTTAGCCATGGGGAAAGGGCGATCGATATACGTGTACAACGACTGGAAAATATTAAAAGTGCCTGGCAGATCGACCGTAAAAAGCGGTCAAATAATACAACGGATTTCAATGTTTATATTAATACATTCGACGCACTTATTTGATACATACATGCTCTCACTTGTTTATCATGGTTTGAATCAAATAACTTGGTATTCCAAATACTTCAGACTTCGAGAGACTTCAGAAGTGGCTAAATTTGCGCGGTGCACGTTACACTGAAATCGGTTCTAACGTCGTAATCGACGTACTTTTCTGAGCGAAATTGACAATGCTGCACTTACCTTCGATTCTTGAGGAATCCTGAAGATTGTTATTAAAGAAATAAGAGTTTGATAATGCTAAAAACCATAGCAGTAGACAGAGAATTTGTAACAAACAGTCCAACTTCACGTGTAGAAGACGGTTGACGAGTAATATTATACGTACGTACTTTGAGTTAATTGAAAGCGTGCGTCCCGTGAATCGGATTGGTTACCGAACACGATACCTGGTATTCTCCGCGACGTGATTGGTTGAAAGTATATTATAATACCCGGATATTGTCAAAGGTTAATTATAAACAAGGTTCGCATCTCCATATAACACGTCCCCACGATGGGAACTACTTCATGTAGCTGCACATAATGTCCCGACACATAGTGTCTCGAAAGCATCTCCTTAGTAGCCGAAGTCCCTCCTTTGCGCTCCTTAGCCCTCCTTTACGCTCCTTTACGCTCCTTTACGCTCCTTAGCCCTCCTTTACGCTCCTCAATAGCCCTCCTTTACGCTCCTTATCCCTCCTTTACGCTCCTCAATAGCCCTCCTTTACGCTCCTTAGCCCTCCTTTACGCTCCTTAGCCCTCCTTTACGCTCCTCAATAGCCCTCCTTTACGCTCCTTAGCCCTCCTTTACGCTCCTTAGCCCTCCTTTACGCTCCTTAGCCCTCCTTAGCCCTCCTTAGCCCTCCTTAGCCATCCTTTACGCTCCTTAGCCATCCTTTACGCTCCTTAGCCCTCCTTTATGCTCCTTAGTTTTTTTACTATCCATATTTTATTATTATTTTCAGATAGTTATTGGATAGCCTAGTTTTCTACATTGTACTATCATACATGCAGATAGTTTTCGGATAATCTGAAACCTAACTGCAAGAACACAAACCTGGCTAGTTTTTTACTATCCAAATTTTTTATCATTTTCGGATAGTTTTTAGATAGGCTAGTTTTCTACTACATTAAATGCAGATAGTTTTCGGATAGGTTTGTGTTGATAGTTTTTAGATAGCCTATCTATTAACTATCTTTGTAACATATACAGTGTAGTTATTAATTAGCCAAAAGGTAGTGAAAGTATAACTGTGGACTATCCGATAAACTGCTCAGATAGTAAAAATAATTATAGTAAATGTGTGCAATTATTTGTGACAACTTAAGCATGTGGATAGGAAATAGATACGACTGTTCATTTTTGTGAAAGTAATCAAGTTTTTCCAAGAATTACCAAAGCTGGAAAAAGCTTGAATTTCTAAATGTAATATCCATTCCAGGTTATTCGAGCTTTTCCATGAATTACCAAAGCTGGAAAAAGCTGGAATTTCTAGAATGTTAAATAGAACCTGTCAGATTCCAGATTATTCAAGCTTTTCCAAGATTACCAAAGCTGGAAAAAGCTGGAATTTCTAGAATGTAATATCCATTCCAGGTTATTCAAGCTTTTCCATGAATTACCAAAGCTGGAAAAAGCTGGAATTTCTAGAATGTTAAATAGAACCTGTCAGATTCCAGATTATTCAAGCTTTTCCAAGATTACCAAAGCTGGAAAAAGCTGGAATTTCTAGAATGTAATATCCATTCCAGGTTATTCAAGCTTTTTCCAGAAAAACAAAGCTGGAAAAAGCTGGAATTTCTAGAACATGAAAAAGCTTGAATTGCTTTGATGCTCATTTCTTGAACATTCTAGAATAATCCCAGAATATTCTAGAATATTCTAGCATTCAGACTAAAGCTTGAATCCTGTTTCACAAGGGCCGATACCCTTCTGAACTGCTGCATGCATGTAGCATAGCAACACTGCACACATGAATGCAGTAGGCATGCAAAAATGTGCACCTTGCATGCATACATACAGTAATTTGGCATGCAACCTGCAGGCCAGCAGGATATATGCTGACGCAGGCATGCAACATGCATGCGGCATGCCTGCATTAAGCATGCAAAATTGGCTCGTTTCAGGCACCGCATGCACCCTTCCAGAAAGCTCATGCATGCTGCATGCATGCACGGTGGTACTGTATTACGAGTGGCATCTCCGGGAATAATCTGACTGACATATATTCAATGCTGAAACATCCCATGCCTTTTGAAACTGAACTTGAAGAAGGCTTTCAGAAATCTCTTACATGCGTTGCCTATAAACTGAAATGAGGATTATTATTTGGACCCTATCACATGGATCTCGGTTTGTTATTATCCAGCAATATGCTGATTCGCCAAGTACTGGTATGATCACAAAGAATACAAAACAATGGCGGGCGTTGATGAGAATAACATGAGCACATGATTCACCAAGAATAAAAACCTTTCATGTTTGTCTAGCTTTCAGATGCTTTCGAAGTATTGTCAAAAAAATAAGCGATGGAGTTCAACTCTTGTTTTGAAGGTGCCGTGACCCGATATATGCTTACTAGTTGTCTGGTCCGAAATTACTTTATTTATTTAAACTTAATTTATTTAAACTTTTCCTCTATTTTAAGCGCCAGCCCCTGTTTTGTGTCCGGAAACGTCTACATCAAATTCACGAGCTGAATGCCAACTTTTAGCTAACTCTATTAATTACACATTGCAGAATCTGGTCCTGCATAGACATTTTGCAAATTCTTCTTAGGGAAGTACCCGAGAAATTGCCATTTTATCTTTCTCATCCCATACTTCGCTGTATTTTTGCCAACTATCTATGTGCAATAATGTTGACTTTTGAGCCGGAAATGAATATTGCGCAATTGGTCGTGTGGGATATTGCTGGCGATGTAAAAAAAGATGTCAAATAATAGAAAACATACACATGTATGTGGTCCATTTTCTTGTATTTTGTTGAAAGTTCTTCATCAAATTGAGGAACGTTTCAGTATTCTTGTGTGATTACTTACGGGGATTCCGCCGGGCTGGGGATTTTCTGAACTTCGGCTTATTCGATGATCCGATAACTAAATTGTGCTTGAGTCTTTCACAAAGATTTTGCAACAGGTATCTCAACAACATGATTCTACACTTTTGTAAATTATCAGTTCTGCATAGACTTGTTGATTTTCCGTTCGCACTTTCGGGTAAACATGTCCGCCATTTTTTTCTCTTCAAGAAATACTGGTTGCGTATTTTCCAAATATGGCGAAAGCTACCATATATGGAATAGGTTTGTAATACCTACATGTAGGTATTACAAATCACGCTGAAATACCACCGCTCTTAACCAATCAAATGACATAAATTTCTTAGCTTGTATTATAAGGGAAGTAATTAGCCTAGTCCCAGGCCTTCCGTCTGGGTAATTTGTCTGATTGGGTTAATAGCCGATCCTGTGGTTTGTACTGGTTTGCGATGCCACTCCTCATCAAGATCCAGGATGGCTAGCAAAATTTGCCACGCTGGGACCAAAAATTGCAAGAAGTGGGGCTAATATGACAGTGTCGCTTGATGACAAGGGGGGGGGGGGGGGGTACGTGCTAGGTGGGTTTAATCCTCATCTTTAGTGTGTGTAATTGAAAATAGTAAAACCTGGCAAAATGGAGTATCGTGTAATTCAGTGAAGTTTGACTTTATTCTCGGACAAAAATACCTAGCATATCGCAGCCAAGCCAATCAACTGTACATCTTACTCTCAGCTCAAAATTGCTGGATTCGCTGATGTTAGCCAAGAGAGGGACTGAGAGCAGCAAGAGCCATATCAGGTTACTATCGAAAATGGGCTTCCTCCACACCTAATCATGCAAAGTGCTTTTGAAATCCAAGCAAACCTCTCTTAAAAGCCTCATACCATGATCTGATAATTGCTCGAGGTCTTTTATGTGCAAATGCACATTTGTACATGCATATCGAAAATCGATGGCCACCATCGAAGGCGTTCTGGTAAGAATGAGCGGTGACATCACAAACTAGTAAAAACTACAGCGATCCCATTAACCCAATGAGAAAAAGTACCAACCAGAATGCCTGGGACTAGGCTGGGAAATAATATAATTATTTTTATCTAGTCCTGAATCCACTGAAATTCTGTCTTCAAAATGACCCTCAATCTGCGGCCTCGTGCTGTTTTCAAAACTTATTACCTCATGCATACCTCACGACCGTTTCACGCGCTACTTTGATGACGGCGGTAATGAAATTTAATGGGCAGCGGCTATTGCTAAAAAGCGGGGAAAGGCTGTCGTGACTGTCCGCGCGAAAATGGGGACTGGAAAGAGAAACAAAATCAGGGAATCCTCCAAGTTTGTCGCGCTCTGTAACGCCGTAAAAAAAATATGTTTTTGCCTGTTTCGGCGTAGTTAAGTGATTTGGTTTTAATTACAATGTAATGGGTCGAACGAAGTGCGTAGTGTGTTCAAGTAGACGTAGCAGTCGTTGGTTTGTTGTTTTGGCCAAGGAAATTGAGCAGTGCTTCAAACTTCAAGTTCGCGAATCGCAGCTCACAGTATGTGCTTTTTGTCGGCGCCGTATCTCTCGGTGGAAAAATGATTTAAGGAAGACTGGAGCCTCAAGACCCACCATAATAAAGGGTATGACAAGAGCATCGATTAATAAGAAGACACGGATGAGGAACTTAGAAGTTATACGAGGCCAAACAAAGAGCGAGCGACCGGCCGTCCTAAATCTCACCGATATGCCTTTGGAAGTTTTGGCAATCATCACCAAAACCCTCGCTGTAAAGGCCATACTATCCCTTACACAAACTTCCAAGAAATTAGCCCACCTTCTCAACATTCCCATTGTTTGGAAAACACTGCTACAACGAGATTTCTCAAAGTACTTGCCGTCTGGTGTCGAGCCTGCAGAGTTTAAAACTTTGTACCGCTCTCTCCGGAGAGTAAACAACAAGCGCCTGGCAGAAAATCAACTTCTCGCCGATGAAAATTCAAAACAATCCTCTACCATCCAAGACTTGGCACGAAAAGTAACTGAACTCAGTGAGATACACGAATCGACCAGAAGTCACCTTCAAGACATTACTGGTAAAGTGTGCAAGCGTGCTATGAATCAACTGGAAACACTACGTTTGGATCGCAACCCATCTACTCCGGTCACACCACTGCAAGAGCAGGTACATATTAATTAACCTTAAATACCTTTTTATTGCATGCAATGTTCACAATACAATGGCATATAAATATATATCTTCTTCTTTTACACCCGCTAAATCGATTTTTGTACCCAACCTGGTTTACTATAATCAGGTTATTTATTTGTATATAAACTCAGTTGTTTGGCATTGAAACCAACAATTAAGCTTTATTCATCTTTTTCTTAATGATAACTTCGTAAATTCTTTTCCAGGTGTTCCTGAATGTAATGAAGAAGAAACAAGGACGTTCAAATGATGGCTTTATCTGGGCATACCAAGAAAAGGGAAAGCCAATTAGACTGCACCCTGTCCCACAGGTGAATGTTGGTACTTCAAAGGCAGCACCCAGCACAGTGAGAAAGAGAAGCCAATTTATTGAAAAGCTGGAAGAAAGTGTAGCAGTTGGACAATCATCGGAGAGAGGAACTGATGTCGTTGAGCAACAGGTTTCATTGATTACGAGAAAAAAAGAACTGTTTGCAGATGCTGCAGCAAAGGCAGGAATTTACATTGCAGCAAAGTTTTCTTTAAAACAGGTAATAATTTTGTAAATGGCTCTTAGGGACCAATTGTTTATTATGTTGCTTGGGTGGGGGAAGGGACTATTTTCCCCCAAAAAAATGTCCAATATAATTTGCACTCCCTCGCCAACATTTTTTTTTACCGAGTTCCCCCCCCCCCCCCCCCCCCCCCCAACATATAGAAATGTTTACACCCTCAAATTATTCCAAGAGCAAAAATTACCCCTTCATTTTCTCCTTTACAAATTTTAACCCCCCCCCCCCCCCCCCTCTCCCTGCGAGGTAACAAACGACCGGTCCCTTAGTACTGATATACTGAGCCCACCCATAATTATTGAACAAGCTGCACTGTAAAAAAAGATGTCAATTGAAGTTACATTAGATGATGGTTTTCGCTTTTACAACCAATGGGTGGCAGACAATATCTCAACATAAATTAATAATAATTTACATAGTACAATGAGTCAGCTTATATCACAATTTTGTAGCATATTCTAATTAAGCTATTAAATGATTGTGCTCCAAATTTTGTTTTTACAGTGCAGCTTGTTTAATAATTCCAACCCACCCTAGGCTAGAATAACAATCACATAATGATTCTACATGTAGCTGGAGTGTTTCTGATTAGGATGCTTTTTGGTTAATTACAAAAGGAGGGGGCTGAAATACTACATTGTACTTAATTTATATACAAAAATTGTAATAATTATAAAGAAAGGTTAGCGTATTAATTTAATACCAAGTATATAAATTTTATTTTCAGGTTGCTGAACTGAAAGCCCACATGCCCATGGAGATGCTGAGAATGATCAAGCGTGCATTCAAAGATGCTTTTGGTTAGTCAATGAACAAATATGTTCTCATTCCAATTGGGAGGAGGCCTTTACTACAGAAACAGAAAATAATACAGACAGTTTATGTTATGTTCACAAACCTATAAATGTTTGAACATGTACATGTATGTTAATTAAAGCAATTTTGATCTATCCCAGCTATTGTTTGGATGCTAATCTTCTCTTCCTAAGGCATGTCAAAGTGAAGCCATTGTTTTCTAGTCAGCATAAAACAATACACCCAGCATACAATAGATGAATAACCCTAACTTTTCTTATAAATTTTTTTTTTTTGTAAATTACAGTAAGGTTGAATTGTACACACACTCAAATAAATATCATTAACATAATAGTTTGTCACATTTATGCAGGTTATGACGTCTTTGGTCCTGAACCTGAAATCAGGAAACACCTGAAAACTCTGGAGTTCGAATATGAATGTGGGACATTCACTACTACCCCAGCCGATGATGGAGAGAGTAAAGAGGTGTCCTTTCTGCGTGTAGCCAATGTTGAAGAGGTTATAAGATCAACTGTACAGGAACTGTCCATGAGCAGAAAATTGCAAGAGTATTCAAATATTCCCAGAGATGTATTGTGGTTCCTACTGTCAGGGGACAAGGGAGGACCTTCAACCAAACTACTAATTCAAGTCTTAAATGCAGAAGAACAACACTCTATTAAAGCTGCCAGATTACTTGCAATATTTGAAGGAGCCAAGGATAACTATGAGTGTCTAGAAGCAGTTTTTGAACCAGTTATTGCACGAGTGCAACAGGTAATGGAGTCCTTCCCCAGTCTTAGAGTGTCTGGACATGTTCAGTCATCAGTTCCTCTTCAGCCATCTCTCCACAATTACTCCGAATACATCAGTGTTAAAGGATCCAAGCAGTGGCCTGAAAGTTTGAAAAAAATTGATGTCAGCAACACCTATGTAAGCACATCTTGCAAGCTTTGCAAACATGGCATAAGCACAGCAGCTCAGGAGCCTGAGACAGAGTTTCTGCGTGTCCAGAGTGAGCACTCGTACTGCAAACCCCAATGTGAAGATGTTCAAGGTGCATCTGAAGTAAGCCAGGATGATTACAGCCCAGAGGAGGAAAAGCTTCAGGAGTTTGGTAGATGCTGGTTAACACTTGGTGGTGATTGGGAGTTTATTGCAAGGATTATAGGTCTGACTGGCCCTAATGGTTCAAACTTTTGCAATTTCTGTCTTTGCAAAATTGCAAATCTTGTTAAAGGAGAACCGCACACTCCTACTCCTTTGATCAAATATGAAGGTCTCAGTTCCCAGCCAAATGAATATCCTGAGAGGTCATTCCATTCACTGATTGAAAACCACAATTCATTTGTGAGTAATGGAAGCATCAAAGGCAAGGTGAATCAGTTTCAAAACTGTGAGCGCATGCCACTCTACAGACGAAATGGTGCAATTCTAGACTCTGTCTCATGCATGCCACTTCATCTGTCCCTTGGTCTTGGAAAGCAAGCACTTGATCTAGTGGAACAAGAAACAGTATGGTTAGTTTTGCTTAGTGTACTTGTGTTGCTAATAATATACAGTGTCCATTGTAGTTTGATAGATGAACCAAGTATTTATTAATTGCCAAAAAGAGTTTAATAGCATGCATGTATAAATAAATACCAATTGAAAGGTTCTATTGCCATAGTACTCAAGAATATAACATAACATTTAGTTAGATGAATCGTTTTCTACTTCCCATCACAGCCTACATTATGCTAATGCATATTACTAATGTTATTTCAACTCCCTAGGTCCTTCGATTCATATTTGTGCTACATGTATATTACATGTATATAGCCATACATTTATTAATAAAGACAAAATGTAAATATTTTAAGAAAATTCATTAAAATGTAACCTTAACGTATGACTGAGGGTGATAATTTACTGTCCTTAAAAAATATACCCATGTTTCTAATAATCATATTGCTTTGATAATACATATGCACTTCTAACAGGTTGGACAACAAGATCAAGAGTGAGAATGGCAAAGGAGGGGATAGCTTGCAAGAATCAATGCAATACCAAAGAGAGATATGCAAAGCCATTGCTGAAAGCCAACAACAAGTTGAGGAGCTACAAACATCGCTTTCCTTGGTGAGGGAAGAACAAGACTCACTCGTGGAAGCAACAAAGTGCTATCTTGAGAAAGAAGGTGGAAGGTACAGTAAAACTCACATTTAGTTTGTGGAGAATGATTGTAATCTCATTACTCTTGCTAACAAATCCTGACATTAAGAGTAGCTACGACAATTTAAACATACATGTATCACATACAGTGCAACTATTAGTATTATGAGGGAATAGCTCTAAGTTAATAATGCTGTATAATACATTATATGTACTGAATAGATATAAATTAATACTTCTTTCTCCTTCTTGGCAGGTACAAACTTCACTCAAAAGAAGCAGTTAAGGCACGAACAGACATGAGGCTAGTCAGTCAGAGAATGCACATATTGCAGAAGCAAATAAAGAAAAAGCAGCAGGAGCTTCAGGTGCAAGAAAAAGAGCTTACAGCAATCGAAGAGAAGATAACCAAACTCCAAGGTCCATTCCAAACTAAATTCAAAGATGCAATGGACAAACTTAAACTTAAACGCCAGGTATACCATAAAGGGGCATTGGTTGGAAATGACGTTAAAAAGATTTTACAACCAGGAAGCATACGCCAGTTCGTTAAAATCTTCAGACCAAAAACAATCGAGCTGATGAATGGAGGAGAGAAGTTGTTTAGTGACATTGCCACAATGAACCGCATCTCATCTCTATTATACAAGCTGCGAAACTGCTATGACCTGTACAGTGTCAGCAGACCTCTATGCCGGCACGAAGTCTGCTTCTTGAAAGTGAGATGCTCAAGTCTGGGGTGCTGGTTTCCAACTACATTCAACAATTGCAGTCTCATACGGAAATTCCATGTTCTAACTTTCCATGTACCACAAAAGGCAGAACGAAAGCTCACAGTGGGAATGGAAGCAGAGCACTGCTCTGAAAGTATCCACCCAGTTGTAAATAAGCTGAACAGAACATTTGCAACAACACAGAATCCCTGTGACCGTCTGACACTAGTTGCAAAGAGTCAGTGGCTGCAGAGTAATGCTACGTTGAAAAATCACAGAAAGCCAGTCCCAAGAAACCTTAACAAATGATGGCCAGCCCACAAATATGTGTACCACAGTTCTTAAAGTAAATTATGCTAGTAATGCAAAGTTCTTAAAGTAAGCTAGCAGCCACAATTTATTGGTACCAATGGTACTGTTTTAAGACTCAGTAAATTAGAAGCCAAAACATAAAGTCAAATAAATCCATGTGTAACTCCTTAATTTCTCTTCTGCTCCCAGAGGGAGGGGGGATTCTTCCAAAAGAGTCAAAGAAAGTGACTTTTACATATATGTTTACAAGAAATTCACACTGGTTGTGGGACATTTGCAATATTCTGGTGCAAAAATGTAAAATGCCCCACAAATAACTGAAAAAAAGGGGTGGGGGGGGGGGGGGGGGGGACAAGGACTAATAAAGTACAGTATTAAATGTACACACTGATTCCTGGGGAATTTTCTTTCCTATATATTTTGCTGGAACCTCAAGCTGAGAAAGATGCTTCGCTAACAATGTCAATCTAAGATATTGGGACAACACACAGAACATCCGACATACTCCAATCTAAAACATAATTAAATTAACTTCACAAAAATCGATAAACTAACCTGTGGCAACTGGGCTGATTTTTCGCTGAATCCCTACGTATTTACCATGTAGAATACCATATTGGAGGCAGCTGCTTTCACAAATGGTATCAGCAAGACCTTGTACCGACAAACCGGTTATTTCAATGTCTCTGGAGTCTGGAAGACTTCGCCTTCGAAGACAGAATGACTATTTTCCACATTATGAGTCATATCAAACGTGTTTACAATCCTTTTACCGAATTCTCTTCACATCTTGCTCTCTGAAATAAGCATGTTCTTTTAAAGCTGTGATTAATTCAGGTAGCGTAGCACTTCATAACAATTTCTTGGCTTCGTCATGACAGGACAACTCCGAGAGCAAAATGAACTCGTTTCCTTGTTTCCCCTAAGTTTCACCGTTTTAATGGCGCCCATTATCAACTGTGGCAACTGGCAAGATTTTCCACTATCGGTGAATCAGTTAATACATTGCTGTATAATAAGCAAACCACAAAGCTCCACACAAACCGAACTTTTTAGCCATCGCCAAGCGATTTTGAAGCAAATATAAACTTTTCTTCCAGCAGCTTCCCTTGACACGTCGTTTTGAACAAGGATCGAACATAGTTCGTTCCGGTGACATCATCTAGCGAGGAATCACGACGTTTTTTAAGTTCCGATCCCGCGCCGAACAACCGATCGATTGTTATTAGTGAGTTTGCGCATGCTATTGAATTATCGCGCATTTGGTGAGAAATGTAGCCGCTGTTCAACAAGACTGCAGACAGTTAATTGATAAGTGGCTATGAAAACGAAACGGTCGTGACCTCCCAACCGACAAATGTCATATATATCTTCTTTGTCTCTCAGTTATTTTTTCATTTTCCCCTGTTCTCTTTATCAAATTCATTCTCATCAGCTGAACCACTAAATCTAACCTGAATAAACACCCTTCCAAAAATAATAATATTGAAACACACTGCAGACTGAAACATTTAAACAATCACAAAAATCAAACGACAAAACATAATCATGTTCCTGGGATGTAATAGACAGAGGCTGGGAGCCAATAATCATCTGATAAAGCAATCATGCCAGTCGTGAGGTAATAATAAATTAATAATAATGCCTTTTAATTTAGTTAATTGTCAAATATATCTAGGGTATACTATACTATACTAGGGTATATTAAATTCCATGTGTGTGTCATGTTTGTATGTGTGTTTTTATTGCAGCGATCTTATTGGTCGAATAATGTCCGCCGAACAGCGATGTGATTGGTCTAAAGAAACTCAAAACTTTAGATCCAACTCTGAATTCAAGCTCAGCTGTATTTTTTATCTTTCTTCTAAGGCTAAACAATTCGCTTCAGCCTGTAAACTACCTGCCCTTTCTTTCCCACTTGGCTAGGTACTAATAAGTTACATATACATTGGATGGATGTCTTTGAAGTACTTTCTTGATAAAACAACATATATTATGGTAGAGATTTCAATCCGGCTGTGCTATCGCAACCTGTGTACATTGAAATGGCTTCCTGTCATTTACTTTTTCACATGTACCGCGTTTTCTCAGTCGTTCAGGTTCGGTACAGTTGTTCGTGCCATGAATATTTCAAGCTTCGTTCAAGTTTCTTCGAAAGCTCAAAGACTCTATTTTAAGTAATTCTCCGGCTAAGAACGATAGCACGAATGGGAAAGGAATGTAAAATGTTTTTTAAAATTCTTCTTTCTCGTAATTTCATAGGTTGATACTCATAAATTGAATAGAAACCCATCGAACTAATACTTTTTCATTCGATAATATTTTAAGTTTGAACTTATTTTTGATCAAACTAACTATGATTTGATCATGCGTGATTATATATATTACAAGCGATAAACCGATGAGCGAAATGGCAAATTCTGCTCATCTAGCGAGATGGCCGGTACAAGTTGCGTATAAATGTTGGAATATTACTTTCAAAATCATAAACATAATTTCTATAATGTCAATCGATTTGAACTGGTGTCATTGCAGTAAATTAGATGGCCCATCCGGCCGCTAGCAAGATTTCAATTTGGTAAACGGATCAGCGTTCAGTGGCAAAGCTCTCGATTCACAGCAACAGATACTATCTGGGATCCGAACTTCAAAAGCATAAACATAACTTCTATAATGTCAAGCGGTGCAAGATAGCTACAGAGACAGTATTTCGGAATATTTACCATAGAAAGTGCATAAAAAAGGCATATCTACAACATGACCAAATCCTTTCGAAAGTTTCGACGAGTCTTCTCCGATAAATGTTTGTTTCCCCACTGTCACAGCGACCAATAGACGGCTGTCAATTTCGAGATCGCTTTTCACTTGTGTTTCCATCGCTTTGTAAGAGTTTTCATTCCGATGTTAGTTAACATCGTTCGAATTGTTTTCACCCTGACGAGTAAAGGATTCAACCCCTGCACACAATATATATCTCACAAAATATAAATGATTGAACTCTATCTAATCTACATGCTTTCTAGTAATCTACTATTGCTTGCCGTTGCGTAGCTACAATCATGGACAAGTTCATGGGGACAATTACTCAATTTGTGCCTTGTTTGGGAATTTTTCCTTTCTTTCTTATCATTCCTCCCGCGCCCCCTCCCCACAATCAATGTTGATTGAGCCAAGACACTAGCAATTCTCCATGCATGCGCAGCTGATAGGGACCAAGGATCCAGCACCATGTCTGTCCAAGTTTGAGCTGCCTGGCATTAGAAATGAGGGAGATATTGTACTGAAAATCATCGTTATGACATCGCCACTAAGTCATTTATGGGGACCCAATACCATGTCTATCCAGGATTGAGCCACCTACCCAGTGATATGAAGCGAGAATATGCACATGCGCACCAGGAGTTCTAATATTCCGAACATCGTACGACTATATCCACAGCTAACATACATCTTTGGAAGCTACAACATTCGAAAATGACAATCCACCTAACCCCAATAACTCGTTCCTGCACATGCGTGTATCTACGAATTAAAAATTGATTGTGTCCACGATAACTTAATTATGCCTGTTTTACGTTGAAGCCAGAACAATGAATGGCAAGTAATACACTGGGTTTTCTTTCTAGTTTCATGTAGAAATTACTTTAATAGTTTGAGCGGTTCCTGATTGTTTCTGAACGGAAAACGGGCGAGAAAACTTGCAAAGAACCTGAGAATTTCAGAAGACCATGCCAACGAAGAGAGCTTCAAAAGCTACGAAAGCAGAAGTTTAAAACATCAATGTTGGACAAAATTGGTTGACACATCCAATTACAACTTAAAAATGGAAGAAACTCACCTTTTAATCCCTATACCTTCCCCGACTCAATATAATGTTGATGGGTTTTGTTATGCACAGTGAACCGAACGAAAATTGTGCTTTTTCAACATTGAATCGGGAGGGGGAAGAGAGGGGTGTATAGAAAGTTGTCAAAAATGGACCAAAATGGGAAATGTGTCAACAATTTTGTCAAGAGTGATTGTTCTAACAGTTCCTTGGTCGTTTCTGGTGGATTTTACAAAGAAAATATATATCCTCCTTCAAATCACAGAATGAGTATGCAGTGTCAACGATGCATCCAGTTGTCGTAGAAAATATTCGGCAATCGTCAACTCACGTGTCCAACACAGCTGCCTCATCAGGCATTTTTGTTATGCCTCGTGACAGTCTAGTGAGACCGATAAACTTGAGGCCGACGGGAGACCTATGATTTTACGTCCTTATCCGAGAAGACGTGAAGGTCTAACCATTTGCAGTTGTTTTACAAAGGCAGCTGTCCTGCATCTTCTACTCAGTTATTTTAATACCCTGAGTGTTGGTCCGGCCGGGATTTGAACCCGCCGGGATTTGAACCGGCGACCTCCCGCGTAGCCTGCTTTCAGGCGGTAGATGGTGTTTTTCGCGCAGCAAACGGATCATCGAAGCGGCCGCCATATTGGCCGAGCGTGATTGAGACCTGTGATCGAATGACAAATGGAGGGGGGAGGAGGTGGGGGAGAAGAGGCAGAAAGGAAAGATCGCCTGCCCGAAAACCCGTGGTTTCTAAATATCGGCGCACTACGCACATGACTTCCGTTAACTTGTAACGCATTCTTAACTGATCAATAGGAGTGGATGTGTGACAACCTGCCAATTTTTTGATTTGGTTTGATTGAAATGAAGCGTGCAATTCAAAACGAAATTCGCTCGCTGTCAAATGAAATGCAAAATGTAGGTACACAATTGCTTCTCATATACGGAAATTTCAATAAAACCAGCTATTTTTGTTCAAAGTTCTCCATGGAAAGAACTGCGACAGTACCACTTTAGAATATATCAGGTAGACAGTTCGGTTTTAGCTTGTTGGTTCTGGCGCCACATCAGTCTCTCAAAGAGTTTGCAAATCCTCCGAAATATATACCAACATTACAAGCTGTTTCAAAAAGCCATAGATGGAGAGCAGTCCAACACCGCAGCAGCACAGTCTGGCGAACCAGAAGAGGTGCGATACAAGCGGCTGCTCGTGACGCAGACTACTGCTTCCTTCCTTAAAATAATCAAGGTCGCATAAAAAAAACATTCAGAAGACAAATACAGGATCGAAAAAATCTCTAAACTTCAAAGAAAACTCCGATGGAGACAATGTTTTGTCAGAACTCGATATTGAAGAACTCGTGGACAAACAAACTACGAGTGCAAAGTACACAGGTAAAGGATGTGATCGTCAACCCTAACGAGAGAGTAGAAAGGAGAAGCTATTTCTATGAGGAGTCGAAGTCATCTTAGTGAATGTTGCATAAATGTATTGAGGCGGATTTCTGATTATTTCCTCTACTGTATACCGCGTTCACTGTTTGATTAGCCAATCAAAGTGCGCGAAAATCACTATTGCACTTGTGTGGTATATACTAAAAAATGTTGTCTTGCATTGTCTGAGAACCTTCTTTGAGGTAGAATATCGAGAAATAAAATATTTCTAGCCAAACTTGGCAGGAACTTTTATTGTTTGAATCTGCATTCCGTGTGTTATGTTTGAAGTCCATCGCTGCTTAATGACGTGAGAATGACGTCATGAAGATAAAACCATTTTTTGCAGCATTGAAATATAAATGACAGTAGACTGCAACAATGTTTGTATTAAAAGCCGTAAAAATGATTTATAAAAATAACCCAAAGAGAACGCGCGCTCTGATTGGTTGAAAGCCGTGTTTGCAGGAGGCTATGTAAACATGGACAAAAATATGCAAAAAATGGCGAAAATAACTGAAAATTACCCTAACTTAAAAACACATGTAACTAGTTTTCTAAAGGAATGTTGTTCCGAAGAACCTATGGAGACAAATTAAAGAGCTAAACTGGGCAGCATTTCACAAGATTGAGCCAGTCGGAGCTCAACTCAAGCAAACTCTATATATGAAATATGCAAGAAAATACACTATTTCAGTTAACGTTTAAGTATAAATATTTAGTTCAGATTCTTTAGAACAACAATTGTTATAAACTACATCTACTAGAACCATTCAGAAAATGTACACAGTGTTAATAATCAAGTACATAAAGTCAGAGCGGGAAGGTCATTTTTTGTTTAATCAATTTTGTTTTTCGGATGCCGGAGACAAAATCTACAGAAACTGCAGCTTTATAAGCTATCATGTGTCATATAAAAACAATATTAGCCGTTTTGGTTCGATTCAGTCTATGAAATATTTTTCTCATTCAGATTCAGATTCATTTATTTTGCACTCTTTTTCCTTTTTTTACCTTAATTTATTAAAACTGTTGTGTTCGATATTTTCACAAGATTTTATGTAATTACGAGGTAACGAGGGAATTTGTTATGATATCTTTTTCATCATCGCACTACTGAAAATAGAGGTCATGAGCGTGCATGGTTGGGGCTTGAGAGCCAATAGACAACAATGTTTTTCATGTAGAAGGCGGCTCTAATTGTTTAAAATAGAGGAAAAGATTAAATAAAACTGAGAAAGGAGAAAAAGAAGTAAAAAAAATATTTCTTAGTGCCTGGTGTAGACTCGAACTCCGGTCGTTGGATCAAAAGCGCGCGCTCTAAACCACTGTACCATCGAGCCAACTTACGTGGAGGCGTGTTCAAAATAAGATATATACGTACGTTCTGAGCCCGTGAACTTTTGGCAGCTAGCCGTTGCTAAGCGTTGCCAACTTCTCCCAGTCACGAATACCAACGGGCGGATTTGTTTGAAATTAGGTTCGATTTAGGCTCGAGAAATGGGGATTATTTCAATTAAATGACACGAGGCT
Organism: Actinernus sp. WN-2022; assembly: GCA_030867875.1. NCBI lineage: Eukaryota > Metazoa > Cnidaria > Anthozoa > Actiniaria > Actinernidae > Actinernus > Actinernus sp. WN-2022. Next base: position 1,080,145 of record JAOWCC010000237.1, read on the forward strand.
CTTGGAATAGATACTGTTGTGCTATTATTTGAGGTCTAGTTGCGGTTGGCATTGATTTTGGATGAAAATTCGAGCGTGATGCAGTCAATCACAATATCCTATTAGAAAAATTGAACAATTATGGAATAAGAGGAACTGCTCTAACCATACCGATATTTATTGTGGCATTCTACAAGGATCAACACTTGGCCCCCTAATGTTTCTTATTTATATTAATGACATAAATAATAGTAGTAACCTTTTATCAATAAGACTGTTTGCAGACGACACTAACATCTTTTTTTCAGACAATAATCTTAATAATCTTCAAGTACTAGTAAATAAAGAGCTCTCCAAATTAGCAGAATGGCTTAAAGCCAACAAATTATCACTTAATATCTCCAAATCACAATATATGTTAATTTGTTCTTCTCGTAAACTAAAAACTAATTTAAATTTCCAATTAGGTGACATTGTATTAAAACAAAATGAATATGTAAAATATTTAGGTGTATACATAGATCAAAACTTAACATGGAAGCCTCACATAAGCTATATATTTATAGGTTATACCATGGCATGAGGGGTATTAGTGATTTAAATTGCCCCGAGAGCCGAGGGAAGATTTGTAAAAGTCCCGAGGCCGCTTCGGCCGAGTTTGTTATACCATGATCGCCGAGGAACGGAACAAATCTCTGAGAAGTTTAGTTTTCTCTGCCGAAACTAAAGACGTCGCAGTCGAGTTGCTTTCGAAAACGTTTTGTTTAATGCTTGACTGAGCGCCATTGATTAAACGACCCTGGCTTCCCCTGGGGAAAAGCGTGTTGTTTTTGAGAAGAATAACTCTAAAATACAATGTAATTATGCGGTTGACTAAATATTCAAAGAGCATGAATGGATTTTAATTACGTCACGTTTATGGTTTTAAGTATCCCACAAGGAAGAAGCGGGTTTGAGAAATTAAGAGAAGAATATGCAGATTGAATAGGTCATCCCACATGGATTACGTTGAAGGTTATGATGAAGACAGGTCAGTTTGGATTGAGTATTTTTCATCCGGGAGCGCAGGGCTAGTTGTGCCAGAGGGGAGCAGGAGTTGATGCTTTTGACCTTCTCACTTCCAGCCTGCATTCTCTTCTAATTTTCTCTCATTACGCATGCAGGGGAAATTTAGAAACAATGCATATTTCTAAATATCCCTGCCATCAGGGAAAATTAGTGGTTTAAATGTGCCTCGGAGAAAAAAAGAATCCGAGGCTACCATGGTATAACTAAGAAAATATCCAAAAATTTTGGTATTATATCCAAACTACGACACTATGTTGACTTAGGCACCTTGATGCAAGTTTATTATTCTATTGTTTATCCATACTTACAATATGGTGTTAGCACTTGGGGAAATGCCTACAAAAGACGTCTATCTCGATTAAACACATTAAACAACAAAGTTATCAGAATAATGACATTTTCAGATTCCCAATCCCATGCCCCGCCACTTTTTAAGTACCTTGGCATTCTACAAATATCAGAAATTAATTACCTACATATTGCTCTATTTATGCATGATTATATTAATAATCAGTTACCTCAAGCCTTTCAAAATTATGCAGAACCATAACTAGACATGCTTCAAAGAACCTCTTTGTCTTACCAGCCTCAACAAATTATGGAAATGTTCTATTAAATTAACTGGTATTAAACTCTGAAATAATTTACCAACTAGCTCAAAATTTAAAAGTCGCATAAAAAATATTTGTTTAACTCTTTGTCGTCCGATCGTGTGTAAGCTCAATTGGTTAAATCCTGAGTGCTAACTCAACCCTCCCCCCTCAGTTCAAGTTTAGTTAGCCCGGGCTAGTTCAATACTGCTGACTTTTTAAGCCGAGGGCTCAAACTTTCTCCACAATGCCATTCGGGTGAATTCTACGAACTGGTCGACGGTAGGTATGGCTGCTTCGGTAGGGTTTCCAATGAAATGTGCTCTAATTTTGGAGAAAAATGCCACTGTCAGAGAGCTTGAAGACATCATTAAGTCTGAGGATGGCTGAAAAGTACTTGGTTTGCTTCTAGTAGGCTTTGTGAGGGGATTTCACAGGGTTTTTCCGTTGTGTTTGTGCTTTGAGACACAGGAAAAAATTCTTCAATGAAATCCTTGGAATCCTGCAGTTGGCAGTCTTTTACCCCTGCTCAACCTATTAGGATGTGTTTTTGTCACTTTAAAGCAACGGCTTGAGTCCAAATCACTGCTCTTGGTTGTAGGGGTAAAAGACTTATATAAAAAAAACCCTACCGGAGTCCCAGAGGACCAGAGGACTTGTGATTTTTTTGTCCATTACCCAGCATGCGATTGGAGGTGGGAGCAGGAAAATGTGGTCGAGTGAAATGCAGTGCAAACATCGGCGTAGTTCACCGTCGCTTGGTGTGTTTTGTGAAAACAAACCTGCTGGTTGGAAAGATTAAACAAGGTACTGTAACGACTGAGTGGTTATTTTGTGTTTGCTCTTGATTTCAAGTGCGAATGGGAAGGTTTTTTTGAGCCGATTTTGAGCTCCTTAAAATTCGTGAAAATCGAAGAAACAAAACAATCGCCAAAACAAATGAGCTTTTCTCCATAGTGAAAGAGTCGAGTGATCCCTGTTATAGCTCGGACTTTGAAGCCATACATCCCTTCGCATAATATCGCAACATCGTCTTTCCAGCATGTCTAGATGTGATGCAATAAATTTTCTAGTAACGGACTTATACGTCTCCTATTTACAGGCTCGGACAGTAAAGAGTTAATGGCCTACGTGTAAATTTTCATCTCCTTTCACTTCACTTTACTTGTGGTGAAATTATGATTAATCAGATGATAGAGCTTAATGTACATTTCTTAATTGTTATTGTATTTTTTTTACCATACATAACAGTCCTTAACTTCTTTTCAATTTTTATTATTATTATTATTTACTATATGACTATGATTACTTGGATTTATAGGCAAAGGCGGATCACACTACACATATTTATTTCACTTAACGGGGAGTTGACTTGAAAAACTTTTAGTTCCTTCAACTTCCCTGCACCCTTTCCTATTATATATTTTCTTCTTTCTCCCTCCCCCCCCCCCCCCCCACATATCTATTATCATAATTATTAAGTGTATGTCTGTAAACTACCCAAATGTAAAGCAATGAGTGTGAAAATAAAGAATAATACCTGTGATGTTCGAGTGAGTGGCATCGAGAAATGGCGGTTGCGTCCGTCCTTGCCTTCTTTCTTAGTTGGAGATGTCGAGGGGTAAGATTTCAACAGAATTCGCTGAAATTGCATACAGAGCCCAATGAAGAACAGATAAAGACTTCAGTGGAGTCTTCATTGATTTTATTTCAGTATTTCTGGCCTAAGGGATACAACCAAATACTCGTTAAAAATCTCATACGAACCCTTATAATTTAAAACACAAACAGAGCTTGGGTTTCCTGTGGCCCAACATAGCAGAATATATGCAGTGACACAAGAACGAGACACTCGGAGCAATTTTATTGCAAAAATAATTCCATTCCCTTATGAAATTGTGTGAAAGCATTGGCGCCATCAAGCCCATTTGGCGCGCACCCGCTGTTTCACAACACATCAGTTAGGTAAACGAAATTAAAATTACGTGGCTTGCTACACCCTGATTATCTCTCTGGGTCAAATTAAACAAGTTTCGATTGCTATGCCGATATCAATATTGCAATAATCTACCTTTAGTCTTGTGTTTAAGGCTGACAAGTTCCATACAAAAACACACACAGCGAATCTTTATAGCACTAGCTCGGTAGTCGCCTTTTGTTGTTCGTTGATTTCTCGCCTTCCACTTGCTTTTCTACGTCCTCCCAGTCTTCTGAACTTCTCTCACAATATCGTGTTCATGTTCTAGTACGAAATTGCTCTGCCATATCGATGAAAATCTACTCTAATTCCGAGCGTGTTAAAATTCTACAAAGAAAACAAGTCGCTACAAGTTAGCCGCAAGACTCCGGTGTGACGAAGTGACGCAAAAAACGTCACAGGAATTAATGTGAACAAAATGGCGGCGCCGAGGTCTTCGCGGGGCCAACTTTGAGGGGCTCGTTCTCAACTCTGAAAACGTTTTATCAAATTTTAATACATTTTCTGAACAAAGTAAATCTGAAAGATGCTTTTGAGCCCAAATGTGTTTTTCACTCGGGTATCCCTTTAATGTTTCTCAAGTTTCATAATTTCATGAATAAAATAATCTAATGCTAATGTTGATACTTATGTTAATTCTAATACTAATACTAATTCTAGTACTATTACTAAGTACTATAACAATACTAACACTGTAAATAAGAGTGGGATACTAGCAAGAAAATGTGACCGAAAAGAAATATACAAGCGAGAAGCTACAGAACTAAGAAGCTCTAATCTCGCACGGCTGCCTAGAAGTGCGTAGACATCGAAAGTACCCTTTTTGGATTCAAAACTTCCATTGAAAGATACACAAACAGCCATCTCCACATCAAAGTAATCTAGATAAGTTCTAATCCGGGAAATAAAGATCTGAAACAACACAGAAAGGAACTAGCGTGTGTGAGCACAAACCTGCTAATCGAAGTTGTCAGTTCGAGCTGAGCAATTGCAAGCCATCAACTTCAAGTACTGGCTCCAAATATAATACCCAGCAAGAGATTCCTCAGTTCCAGAATATCATGGCCAAAACAGTAACATTTTTTCCAGGAAAAACAAATTATCTTTTCTGTATGCTTTTCGGCTGTCCAGTTCGTATTTGAATTCTCAGCAGCTTTGTTTAAAGTGCTTTTCGTGTCGATTTTCGTAATTCAGGACGATTTTCGTTGCATGTCTAGCCCGATATGGATCAATACTTTGATCTTTTCCTATTATTTAGCATTTTTGTCTTTTAAAAAGTTAGTTTTTTGGAGCATAAAATCACACCAGTACTTTCTCTCGCCTCTTGTTCCATGCCGATTCGCAAGCCAACTTACAAGCGAATATGATTGACAATTTACAATGTATGGAGAATTTCGCGTTTGACATTTACAAAAAGACAACTTGAGAATTCTCCCAAACTTCCCTTCGGGTTTGCATCAGGCTATGTAACACGGTAAACGTTTTCTATTTCTTAAATATTTTACAGCAGTGAATCAAAAGGACAGTAAAGTGCGAAAACGTTTTAAAAAAATGACGTAAAAAGACGATTTCTGTAACATTGGAGGTTGTTTTAGCGATCTTTTCAAACGTTTCACGACACGGTTCACCATTTGGTGACTGTTCTAAGCTAATAGCGTCATTTGGTGACTGTTCTAAGCTAATAGCGTCATTGGAAAGAGCATCCAATCAAAGTAGTTTCACAATGTTACGATTTAAGAGAGTTTAAGACAAATGTTCAGCAAGGATATCTGCAGTATTGGGGCTTGTTTTAACGGATCACCAACGGTTCACTAATCGGTACACCAACTGTTTACCAACGGCTCACCAACGGGTCACCATTTTGTGACGCCAGAATGATGTCATAACTTGCTGTGATCTCCAAACGGATAGCGTCATTGGAAAGAGCAGCCAAAGCAGTTTTAAAAATGTCATGATTTCCCATAGGTTTAAGAAAAATTCTGAAAGATCACAACGGCCACCCTTTTGAACCCTTTTGAACCATTTTTCAACTTTTTACTAAAGTCTGTGGTAAGTCTTGACATTTTGAAACTACTTTGGCTGCTCTTTCAAGTGGTTTGGTAATCAGAGGAAGTTACGACGGCTTCTGACGTCACAAAATGGTGACCGGTGTGGTGAACCATTAAAACAAGCCCCATACTGCAGAAATCGTTGTTATGTTTCGGAATTTTCCTTTAATCTGGCGATCAGAAGAAGTTATGTCACAAAATGGTGAACCGTTAAAACAATCTCCAAAATTTCAGAAATCGTCTCTTTACAACATTTCCGTGCCTTTAAAACGTCTCCGTGCTTTACTGTCCTTTTCATTAACTATTGCAAAATATATAATTTTACGGCTTTTAAAACAAATATGTTTGCACTCTACTGTGATTTACATTTAAAGGGGCTCTGTCATGAATAACATGCCTGGTTACTAAGCCACCCGAAACTTGAAATCGTTCGCCAACGCTTTCAAGTTTGAAAAGCAAATATATCCCGAGGAGCTCCCGATCACAACATTGATTCAATCCGTCTACATCGCTGCCATCTCTCATTTTAGTATATAGTAGTTTATCTTTCATATTTAGTTGTTCAAGTTTTATATTTACCAGAAATGTTCGTATTCAGATGTATTCAGATGTAGATTTTGGGATGGCATCGACAAGAACTTCGAGCTTCAATGGCGACTCAACTGCCAACTGGCCGTGATGGACGAAGAAAACAAATCTGGCCGCAGAGAGATTTTGAAGAGCCTGAAAGAACACTGGAGAATGTGTCAGGAAAGCCCACAAGAGTATAGTCCTTGTCTGGAAAATTTAGGGAGCCTGAAACTATTTCAAACACCGCTTTTGAGATGCGAGTTTCGTGTTTACAGTACCCGGGTTTCGGCGGCCAGTGAAATTACGCTTCGGTTGTTCATTCCTGCTTTCATTCGTCCCCTTTAATACGTTTTTGACTACAAGAACTCTTGCATTTGTAAGTAATTTTATCTCCCTGAAAGTTGGAGAGAGAATAGATGAGTACATTTTGTAGGTTCTCATCGAGAAAGCACAACTCGCATACCTAGAAATGTAGTTTACGGTAAAATACGGTAAATTCGACAACCTGTCACTGAAACTCGCCAGAATGTGTTTCTCTTCAGCCTGAATCTCCATTGCAGCAGTGATAACAATACAAATATGTTTTTCTAACTGAATGCCTTCGACCAAGAGCCAGTTTGTATTATAATATAACTGTCGTTGTATCGCGATCGCAAGGAACTGAAACTCATTACAATTTCTCAAGTGTTATACAATTTCTCAAGTGTTATGCATATCATTAAATTGCTTGAAACCTGTTCATGCGCATCTCATGACAGAGCCCCTTTAATACTGCAAATGGTTTTATCTTCATGACGTCATTGTGACGTCATTAAGCACTCCAGTATATTAAGGCCTGGGTGAAGGACTATCACACTCCTAATAAGTATAGGGGTGTCTACTTTAGTTTGGTTTTACTCGAAAATCTTGATTTCACGATATATCATGTATGACACCATCCTTCAATCATTTGTAGGTACGACAAAGGCTACTGCGGAATATCGTTGCCTCAGAACGTGTCGCCCAGATGCCAGAAACACCGCGAGGCATCCCTAGACAAACAGAAGAGCACTTATTACCTGAATCCTCCTAAACCTGGAATGCCTTGGGCCCGCCTCAACACGACAATCAAACAATATGCTGCTTTCCTAGAAACGCACCCTTTTCTAGGAATCCATGCAAAGATGTACGGTACTGCGAATAAAGTTATAAGGAAAACAGGGGCAGCGTATAAACATCTCACTCATTCCAGACCAGAAAATATGAGCTATCTTGAGTATGCAGAAATCTACACCTTCTTCAGGGGGACTTTGGAACAGTACCTGGGGGTCAGTGTCTATTTTGTATTTTACTTTAGACCATATATACACCATTTGATATACACGAGAGATAGAGAGAACAGTGGTTACAGCATAAACAAATTAACATTGGAGGCCGATATTTTATATAGTACGCTTGGAGGCCGATATTTTATATAGTACGCTTGTCCGGTTGGAGACAAATATTCGAGGACCTCGTACATTGGTCACTTTTTTTATTTACGTGAATATTCACTGATTTATCCGATTATTTCGGCAATTATTCATTTTAGGCAAGGCGTAAATGCAATTTTTTTTAATATTGACAATAAAATTCACCTTTAATCACTGCAAGAACAAATAATAAGGTTCGACTTTAATTCTTTCTATAAGCCTTCAACTATGAATCCACAGTGCCAAAAAAGATAAAGAATTCCCCGAAAAAAAAAAAGAAAACGAAAGACGTTAAAATCATGGTAAAATATTTTGAAAACGTCGAAATAGTAATAGAAGTAGCATCATCGTCAACATTAGTACTAGCAACAGTATATTAGTAGGGACTTACTAAGCACCGATGACGGAAGCGACGACAAATGGGACAGCGCGAAGATCGGGCCGAGACCATCGCCTGTGGAGCGAAACAATATAGTTAAGCCACCCGCGACGTGACTGTAGACGTAAACAAAAAATATATGTGCTGAAATTTTGTAACTAGTTATAATGGTTTCTTTTCATGAACTACAAGATCTTTTGTTTTTAAGCTACGCCGATGGCATTTTGAACGACGAAGAACTGTTGCTAATTATATGAGGAGTATATTCCGAAAAATCCTGATTTTGGGTATGATAATTTCGAGGTTTTCACTTGAAGACATGAATGATGCAAAGTGCCTGGCAGAGTTTAGATTTAGAAAGCATGACCTTCCACTTCTCGCTGAGGTTCTCCAAATTTCAGACAGCTTTAACTGCTACAAAAGAACCATTTCAAGTGGAATGGAATCCCTTTTTATCCGGCTTTTGTGAAGATTGTCGTACCCCTGCAGATACAGTGATATCCTTTATCGGTTAATTCGAAATGCCAGTACCCGTTCTCAGCATGGTTAGCAACCAAGTACTCGACTACATCTATGATGTACACAGCTACAGAGTTACTCAATGGAATTAAGATATTCTTGATCCGCAAGCACTTCAAATTTAGTACAGTGATGCAATTGCCGTCCGGGATGCTGCTCTGGGTAATTGTTTTGGATTCAATGATGGACTGTTAGTCCAATATGCAGGCCTGATGAGCATCAGAAGGCAGTATACAATTGCCACAAATACGTGCATGTGCTAAAAAGTTCAGTGCGTCGCCCTATCCAATAGGACATATGGCTGGCCGTGTAGGTAGCAAACTATTTTATAATTGACTTACAATTTGCTGTAATTTTTAAACATAATAATGTACACCCCAAAGCAAGTTATGCATTGTAATTAATGATATATCATTTTTATTGTTGTAAAATTTATAGGGAAGGAGACATGATGCAGGTGTACTTGCATATTCTGGTATTCTTAACCAACTTCAGAGGTTTGCAAACTCACCTTTGGGGGATCATTATTGCATTTATGGTGACCCAGCATACCCACTAAGGGTACACCTTCAAGCTCCCTTAAGGAATGGAGTCCTAACCCCACAGATGAGGGATTTCAGCAAATCAATGAGTACTGTTAGAGAATCTATAGAGTGGCTATTTAATGACATTATTAATTACTTCAAGTTCATGGACTTTAAAAAAAACATTACAAAATATCAGCCTTAGTAGCGTAGGTATATAGAATGTATGAAGTCAGTACTCTCCTTAGAAATGCTCTTATATGCCTATGTGGGAATCAAACATCTCGCTTTTTTTCAGTTGGACCCTCCATCCATAGAAGAGTACTTTGCTTGAATATGTAAAGAAACTTTTCAGTTTTTAGGGCTTTTATACCTTCCCATTACATTGATTCAGTAAATCTGACCTGAACACATGCCTTATCAAACAAAACATAAAACTACCCAAGGGGTACTCCCATGTATAAGCTATATTGATAGGTATGTGCCACAGGATAGGGTGTGGACATTTGTAATGTTATCCTTAAAATATGGTATCTTTATTCACTTCTTTATATTACATAATTTGCAGTTTACAACTGTTCGCCTCATTGTCAGAAATCGATCCCACGCGTGCGCACTAGGCATCAAATTATGACCGTAAATAGACATTGTATTGCTCAGAATTTTACAGTATGTTGTATGGAAGTTTGTGTTTGAAGTCCAATTGTGAAACAGAATTACAATAAACCTTCAAATGTGACGTTTGCATCGTATTTTCCTGCATGTTCTTGAATGTAAAATTGCATGTAATCGAGTTGAAACGAACAAGTCTGGCTTCCTAAGCTTACTCGAATTAATGCACTAACCGTGTGTTTTGGCCACTTTAATTTCCTTCATTTTAGCTACGTGCACTGATGGTTGCTTTGATCAACTTTGGAGAATAAGCATAAGCGTTTCTTAATTTATTACGATGGAATCGAGTATAGTTGAAATGTCATTTTATCACACAAATATATCCAAATGTGACTTAGTATTTACCGACAGCTTCCCAGTGAGGCTAAATTTGAGTGATTTTCAGGTATCTGTACACTGCCACAGCTTGAAAGAATATCAAAACGAAACCCGTACAGCCGTCTTCTTCTACATTCTGTGAACATTGCTTTCGATTAGCCTGTAAGAGCCTGGTAACTAGTTTATTCGTAACTCAGTGTGATTGGTTGATTGATTGATTGATTATAATTACTCCACTTCCTTGTTAGCTGTAAGAGACAACTATACTTCGAAAGTGTTGTGTATGAATGGTTAAAACGGCGATAATGGCGTCACCGAATTTATGAATAAAGCTTTTCAAACCTACATGTACCCTGTTTTGTCCGCCATTTGCGAAAAGTTGTGTCTACAATATATGTTTAATTCAAGTTATAGCTACAAAAGGTTAAACAAAATTCGTATACTAAACTAAAAGCCATGCTTCTTCATAAATCCTCATTTCGTTTGAGAAAACCCTTTAGACAAAGCCGAGAAAAGAAAACTCCAATGACAACTCACGTTAACCAGAAGACGCCAAACTCCATGTTTTCACGTTCTGGACGTCAGGTGGACGACAAGTGAAGGGTTACTCTGTCATGCGCAATATGGTAAATGTTAATTACTTGCGGTTCATCTCATTGTCCGTTTCGTCGTCGGTGCTTAAGGTCCCTAGTATCAGCAACAGCACGGGCAACAGCATGGGCGCGAGCTCGAGCACTTAAATCATCATCACTATTACTAATATTGTGTATTAATATTTTACAGAGTCAATTTCGACTTCCAGCACAACACGAGCTCTTTCTTAGTGACGTCACCAAATGGTTGTCAGACGAACTGTTTACGGACCAGCGACTGGCGGGAACCAACCCGAAGTCAATACAGCAACTGACTCTATCCAAAACAAGTAAGAAAACAAGAGTATTAGTTTTATATTAGGTATTCAAATGAACGGGAGACTATATGTTCTCATTACTTGTTATAACATTACGGGAGCATCGTAAGAACGCACAGTTTCATTGGCTAAAAGGATGGAGACCATCATCATGCATTACATTTTCTTCAGCATTGAAATGGCTTGATTAACTTTATCCAATCAGCTGCGAAACCTTTTATAAATGGCATCAGCATGTCGTTTCTTTAGCTCTCATCACTGATATGATTGTTTTTTTTCTTATTCTGCCCGACGTTTCCCTCATCTTCAAAGATTGTTTTAAGGACGGTGCCTACTAATTACAAACCAATATTAAATATATATATATATATATATATATATATATGGATGGTTTGAACCCCCTAAGGAGCTTTTGAAATCAGAAAAAAACTTATGGGGTACCCATACATTTAAGAGAGATAAATAAGTATGAAAATCGAAAAAAGTGCTGACTCAGCATTTTTCTTTGTCCGAGGATATATATTTTAATTATATTGATATTTGGGTTAGCTGCAAAAATATTAGGGCGAAAAACGTTAGACATAGCGTTCTCACAAAGGATGCCAATCAAACCATTTATATTACAAATAACTGAGCCAGTCCGGTCTTTCGATTTTCTTCATTAAAATCAAACCTGTTGCTGCGTCCTTTGTGCTCAAACCCAATACAGTCCTTCCTTCTTCCTTATTCTTTGGATCGGCATGAGGTTTACCCGTTTTAACAAAGCTTATTTGACCGTATTCAGACATTGTTTATACTGCCGAGTCCATTTTTGGATTCTTCGCCGGCGAAACTGACGAAAGTATCGGAAGGCTTAAGGCAAAGGCTCTGGACAAAAAGACATCAGTGATCCATGGCAGTCCAAACAACCTTCATTCAATTGGTCGGGTAAATCTACGATTCTTCGACCATCTCCCCAGGATAAATCATCACTCTTATCACCCTATAGATGGTCGGCTCTTTACCATTTCGACTGAAAATTGTCTTTCGTGGCCGTGTAGTGAATTGAAAGATTTCCCAAATCGTCCATTCCTCAAGCGTATCTTCCGACGTCGTATTTTAAAATCCTTCATATTTCTGTCTGCCAAATCACACAATTAACACAGTAGTTTGACTTTCAAAATAGTTCTGCAAATGTCCTGTCTCGCGGAACGGCGTGCGCGCTTTCTTTAGTACCTTTCTTAGGCACCGTCCTTAAAAGTGGATCGAATTTATTATTATAAAAGAATAGGAAATAATAGTAATAACGATAATAGCAATACTTACAATAATTCTAACAACAACAAGAACACTAATAATGAGAATAATAATACAATTTATTTCGAAGAGAATTTGACTATTCACTAACTATACACTATACACTAACCCGCAGGCGGTAGCAATGGCTAATTGAAGCGGGTAGCGATAATATTTAACTAGCTACGTACAGTATATAGAGAACATGCGATCGTACCAATTGAATAGTATAAATATATATAAATATAAATATGTAACATGAATGTAGCACACACAGTGAGATCATAATGTTTAACTACAATGTACAGATAGTGGATAGAAAGGACATTGTTAAGGTAATAGTTGATGGGCAATCTTTTGGATAGAGAGGGCATGCCAACATAGATATCCTCATCCATTTGAAGTCCCCTGTTAAATGACCTACTTGAGATTTCGGTGCGTCGTTTTCTTTTCTAATGGATTTGACGTCTCCCATCGTTCAGTAACATGAAATAATCACATTGAAATGGAGGATTGAGATGTTCTGAGTTTGTTAGAATTTCATAAATATTTCTCTCAGAGCGCTCGATCGAGCGATATGCGGCATTCAAAGCCATGATAACAATGCTGATGTTGCCATGATAACAATGCTAATGTTGCCATGATAACAATGCTAATGTTGCCATGATAACAATGCTGATGTTGCCATGATAACAATGCTAATGTTGCCATGATAACAATGCTGATGTTGCCATGAAAATGATAATAATAATAATAGTAAATTTTAAAATAACAAAAAGCTACCTCATATATATACTACTTTGTACATCAGAAGTTACTGAAAACAGAGACTATTGACCTATTGACCTATTGACCTATTGACCTATTGACCTATTGTCCTATTGACCTATTGACCTATTGACCTATTGACCTATTGACCTATTGACCTATTGACCTATTGACCTATTGACCTTATTCATAAAGGCATCTAAGCGAGGCTAGTTGTCCAGCTTGGTACAGGAAGAGAAAAATTATGCAATCCATGGCGGACAATAACGTTCATTTCCTTATAACATTCATGACACAACAGTGCGGTAAGTCAGACACTAAGGCCCGATTCAAACGTCTAACTTCTCATGCGCCAAAGATAAAAAGAAGCCGCCTATAGCTAATTAATTATCTTTGGTTTCAATTGCGTTCGCTACATGAAAAGTTCAACGTTTCCATCGGGCCTAAGATATTTCTGACCGACTCCAATTTTGCAACCTTTGAGAGACTTCTTCCCATGAGGCATGAGATATGAATAATGCTAATATACAGTACATTACAGGATATTGAAATGGTACTAACTGGATAGCTATTTGAATGAATACCTAACTTATAATAATTTAATGAATGAACTGATATCTGAAAAGGTATATAAACAAATAAATAAATGAAGGAAGGAATAAATAATAAATAAATCATCTAGGTGCTCTGTATGTGATCGACAGGTGTATGGCATCTGTATGTGATTGTGGGATTACTAATCTGTGACTGCTTAGAGAATACATGTTGTTCCATAGGCTGAAGAGTTTATTATTTAGCCGATATTTCATTAATATAAAACTTTCGTTCTACACAAATAATCGGCTCCCTTCGACGGCTAAGGGGGAGGAGGGGCTTATATCCGCCACTGGTAATCTCGTTTTGATTCTCAACTTACACCATTCGCTTATCAGGAGGCCTGTACTGGAACAAACTACAAGCAAATCTTAATCTTAAATTCAACTGGAAGAAAGCTGTTGGAAAAGTTCTTGGACGAGTAATGCGAGGAAAGAGTTTAAAATGGGTGAGTCGGAATTGCCTTTTTAGTACCAAATCATAGTTATATATTAATAATCTATTGTTTGTTTACAATTCCTTTTTTCTTGGCATGATAAATGTTGGTGCGTGCTCTTGGGCAATTGTATGAAATAAAGATGTCTAAATATACATATAACTCCTATATGAATTGTCTTTAACTTGTTTACGCTAGACAATTATGTAACTGGTTAAGAAATTTCGCCCAGCTACAGTAAGACGATATACGCGCCACCTAGAGTAACTATCGTGTCTAGCAACTCATAATAATATCGTATTTTAAGTGTCTTTTAAAGGCAGATTAGGCCATCAAGAATGCAATGCACGAGGCTCACCAAAGGCCGGGGCTCTTGTAAAACAACTTAAAGTGCCAATGAAATGAAAAAAATCGATCCGGTTTTTATTTTATTGGATAGGGTAAGGTTTTTGAGGTCTCCTCGGCACACCCCTACACAAAAATCTTATGAGTATCCCCCCCCCCCCCCCCCCCCGGGTACTTTCTCAAATCTAATTTGGTCATTGAATGTTCAGTATACGTAGTTGATGAAATATAGTAATAACAAAAATTCAAGCAAGCGAGCAAAATTATATAAAAACCCGAGCAACCGAGCACAGTGGAAAGAAAGCGAGCACAAACGCACAATGTTGTAGAGCACCAGCAAAGGTTAAAAATGTCGACACTTTGAAATTAAATGTTGGCTTAATATTCGCTAGCGCTTTTACTTGCATCAGATTTAGCGCATTTTTTAAAGCTCACTCTACCCAATCGCCTTTTTTATCCTTATTTTTGTGGCTTCTAGAGGTTGAAACAGAAAAGGAATATCACCTGTAATGGACACTAATACGTAGATAAGCACATGCCGGGGGCTATATATGCACTTTAATCGTATACAATGAAGAGCCAGTAACCGTTTGTAATTTTCCAATGATCAGGCGGTGAAAGAAGGATACCTGTTTGCCCTTCGATACCCGTTATGCGACGACATGGTGAAAATGGCCGATATAGTCAATAAAAACCCAAGTCGCGCCATGTGGCCCTTCCTTTCTCCGATCGCATTGTTTGCCTCGGTTCCTGGAAGGAGGAGATACCAAAAGTCGAAGCTGTTACCAGTTGCTATCCAGATGGACTACACTAGTGGTGAGCATTAGACCGCATATGATTAGTTTATATCTGGGGAGGAGTAATGAGGAACTTGATGGTCTGGGGTCTCGTCGCAATTTGTTAGGATTAAGGTCGATCGTCCATGCCAGTATACTAGGGCATTTTTAAGCAGGAACCTCATAATTTCCTGAAATGAGGTAAATTTGAAGGGGTTCACATATGCCATTTTTGACTCAAGGTACTATGAATAAGATCTGAGAGTCTTTGGTGTCTACAATTCGTCGCTCACACACTGGCTCGCTCACTCCAGGGCGTGACATTGAAAAAAGCCAAAACTATAAAACCATAACTGTAGAAAGTCTGGGTAAATATGAAAATTAGTAATTGTAATCATTTAAATATACTAAACTAAAGTATTATTGAATACAATTTGTAATCTTAGATTCCGCCGTATACACCCCAAACGATGGCCGGGTATGGACACTCGCCAAACTGAACGTTCAAGTCACCGACTCGGGCTATAGTCAAATGGTGGAGCACCTCGGTAAAACACACTTCGTAGCCGAGTCTTTCTGTGTCAGCATGGAGAGGTATCTCTCTCACCGCCATCCCCTGTATGCCATGCTGCAGTATCACTGTCGAGGAGTTTTCACTACCAACACGGCGGTAGAACCAAATCTGTTTCTAGAGAATAGATTTATGCACTCGTTGTTTGCTTACGGCTGGAAAGGTGCCTTGAGGCTTATCAGAGGTGCCTCCGAGCAAACTAGCTGGGACGACTTAGACCCGTACACTGATATCATGGTAAGTTTAATTTAGCGTTATCCTTGGGTTTAAATCAATGCCCAGAACTTCATATAACAGAGTTGATCTAAGGGCCTGGGAATTCGAAAATGAGCGAACATTGTTGCGAAAATATTTATGAATAGTTTCAGTGCCGCGGTTTCACAAAATGCCGTTTACTTGCCGAAGCAACAATGTTGAATAGATCTAGATACCAGGGCTGCGCAGCAATGTTTCCTCGTTTGTCTATTTGTTGGCCTAAACGTAATATCATTCAGACTCCCTCAAGCCAAAGCCACGATCAAGGAGCATATATCAGCATTTTTTTCTCATGAACTGTTTCTTCGTTTGCTATGCGATACAGCGAAGTATTTTCTTTGTTTTCTGCTCATTTTCCTACCCAAGAAACATTATTTAGCAGTAACAATGTTTCACAACAAGCTGTAGCATTTAGTATCAATTACTATATATGGTGATGTACCTATTTTTCGGATTCAGAAACGAGGTGTTGCAAGCCATCGCCGCCTTCCTTACTATCCTTACAGAGACGATGGGAAAAAGATCTTCGCAGCAATCGAGCAGTTAGTGGAAGATTACGTTAATGTGTGAGTAGGTTTGATACTTTCAATGTCTTATACTCTTCAACGTGAGCCTATATTAATAGCGAATGTCCACAAAAATCAACCATATTGCGGTAAAAGACGAAAAATATAATTCGCTCCCCTTTTGCATATAGATTAAGCCCTTAACGTTAATTTGTTGCACGCAACGTTGCCGAAGAAGAAATCGATCCTACTTCTCCAACATTGCGGCCGGCAATGTTCTGAGCAATGTTGCAGCTTGTGTATGTACCTTTAGTCAGAATACAAACGCTATGTAGTTTGTTTTGTGAAGTATTTATTTATGTCCGATTGAGCACCTGACACGATTCTGAGAGGCCCGACAGGGTTGAAAATCGATCGTGTTCGCTCGATTGGCATGTCAAAACTTTGGAACGAGGAATTGTTGTATGTTAATCCTACCATCTTATTATATGACTCCTCCTTGTTCACTCAGAGGAATTTCATAAACCTTTGATAATTTTAGGATTTCGAGGGAAGTCGAGAGCAAAGTACTTTGTTTTGTTATGTAAGTCGGTAGGTCCAAAAGGATTGTGATTTTAACCATGTGCCACACCTCCGAATTTCATAAGATGACGGAGTTATAGGTCTTTCAATATATACAAAGTTTTCTTTGGGCAAATTAATTCGCGCTCCTCAGGAATTTTCTCAATGTAGCACTCCGAAAACACGCCATCTTGTGATTGTGTTACCACGTCGCAAATATTTTCAATCATTAGTTTTACTTTTCAAATGTATCAAAGAACAAGGCCTAAATCTTCCTTAAAAAAGGTTGGCTTTTCTCTTGTACCATTATGCATGTTTTTACTTATTTTCTCTTTTTTTTCTTTGATTACCATAAGTAGATTTCTTGTATCTTTAATTTGTCCTCTCATTTATATATATGTAGAATCAATTTTATTGATCCTCTTGGCTGGACTAGCTGTTGGCCTGAAGACATTTGGACATTATATACATACTATATATATATATATATATATATGTATACCTTATTATAGGAAATTAACAATGCACGTTGACAACGCGAAGAAAATTTACGTTACACTAAATTAACGCGAATTTTTCAAAAGTTAGGTTTACATGCATTAAATTAACGCGAATTTTTCGATAAGCATCTTGCTTTATTTACTGCGATTTTCATAATTCTGCAAACTCGCACTTTACATTTCTGAACGCCAAACTGCGTTTTGGCTTCCGTCAATAAAACCTTCCAAGACAAGTGCACGGATGTTTCTAAGTTTTTTTTAAAGCCGAAAATTTGGGTTTGAAGCCTAACTAGACCCTATCAATTCAAAAGATCTTTCAAAGCCTCACGGTGAAATCACCAAGAGCTGCTCACTCGTTTGATTGACGGAAACCAAACCGCAATAGTGACTCTGAAGAGCCAATAGAGGAGTCATGAACTAATAAGGTTTTGAAATGAAATAAAGGTGCTTTAAAATAACAATGTTGTAAAATAGCGTGCATTAAATTTACATCGACATTAATTAAGATACATTAAATTAACGCGAATTTTGTAAAATCGCGTTAATAAAGTGCATTGTTAATTTCCTATAATAAGGTAGCCAATGTGTAGACTACTCAATTTTTGAGTACATAGATTTCATACAAATCTGTTTCGTAGACCGACGTGAAGTCGATCCACTCTTCAGTTAATCTCTATACACTGAAGCATTGTTAAGAGCTGCAACAATAATTTTACAACAACATCCAATTTTCTCGCGTTCTGATTGGCTCTCCGCTATATGCAAAATAAGTACATACAATGAAAATGACGTCACTCGCAAGCCGTTGTAGCTTTGCAAACTGGAAGTGCTTTCACGGCGAGGTTTGTGAATTCAAATGGATGTTAAATTCGCTTCCAAAAACAAGAAAGTGAGGATTTCACAAGCATTTTGTTAATAGGAGAAGTCAATCGGTGAGTCAAACTTCTTTGTAGTGTGCCATTTGGCAAAATGAGAGTTTTCTGTTGAGTGGAGAAAGTTTCGGCGAATTTGTACTTGTAGTCTGACTTTGTGACTAGACTAGTTCTCTCAGAGCTCAGAAGTTTTGAATTATATAACATAACTTTTCTGATCCAGAAAAAAAGAACTGAAAAGATTTCACATGCATTCCGTCAATTACAGAAGTTAATCGGTGAACCAAATTGCCATTTGTCTAAGAAAGCTTTCTCTCGGCAACGGTAATTAGAAGTGTTTACGTTTTGACTTTCAATGACCTTTTTCGACTCGAAAGCAGTTTTTACGCACTCATTTGAAGCTATAGTGCTTCGTCGTTGTTCCACTTGAGTTTTGAACATTTTATGGCGTCATTTCTATGATCAATACGAGTACAGACAATGGCAAAATGTGTGCGATTTGTTAATATGATCACGTCAATAAACCGTTAAATAGTTGCGCGCGCTAAACGGAGCTACGACAATATGATTGGTTTGGCAAACCTTCGAAATAAGCCGTAAAATGAGTGCGCATATTAAAGTGATTGCGCGCAAGGTGTATTACGTTTAATTATACTTCAGAATGTATTTCCGTTGATGTCTGCATGTTGATACGAGTTCGTTACGTTTATTTAAGGTTGCCTTATGTGGCTCAGTTATTATCAGGTGTTTTTCTGTAGTACATAGGTTGCATCTCTTGGTGAGATTTGAATAGGTCTTTGCCTTGGCGAGGATTCTCCACTTGATTGTGTAGAGAACATCGTGAAAATTTATTTGATGACGTTGTAGACTAATTAGCATTAATGACGTCATAACAATCAGCAATATATATATATAATTATTGGCTTGCAAGTGTAACATGGCTAGGACTCCTGGCTCGATTAGCTTCATATATAGTTGCTCCAATACAAGTACATAAGTACAAACATATTTCATTATTGCTCATTTAGTAGCATTGTAATATTTTAATATCTGCTTGTGTCTACTTGCTTGCTTATAAATAAATAAACTTGGTAGACTGTTAGCAAGTTCCTCCTATTCGTCACTATTTTAGAATGGCTAAACATGGTTCGAGATGGCTAACGAGGGCTACATGTTTTGAGTGGTTGTTTTATTACAACAACTTAAGACTAACTTCAACGGACTTCATATAAGCAGAACTTAGGTAGAACATCGTGAACATTTATTTGACAACGTTATAGACTAATTAGCATTAATGACGTCATAACAATCAGCAATTAAAACCTATTTGGGAAACGGTGCTCGTAGTTACGTTGCTGTTTCAGCAAGTAAATATGGTCTTTAACGGGGAAATTGATGTGGAAAAAAAGAGTTTTTTTACGATATGCACGTGTTCATGGAAATGTCCCCTGCAAGGAACTTACAAAAAATTACGGAGTTTCACGTTGAACGCTGCTCAGGATCTGCAAGACAGCCAAAATCAGTAACGACCACAGGAAGCCCGCCAAACGCACTGGTCCAAAGAACAAACTGTCTGTGCGCTGTGAGAGGCAAATTCTGCGCCAAATAGAACAGCTGCGGGAGAAAGAGGGAGGATTTACATCCTGAAGATTAATGGAGTTGCTGGACTGAAGTTACAGAATGTATCCGATCGCACAGTTAGGCAACTTCTGAACCGAGAAGGATTTTTTCCCTTCAATCTAGAAAGAAGGGGTTACTGAGCGACGACGACTGCCAGCGACGCCTTGAATTCGCCAAACATATAAAAAGGCATTACCGGAGCAATGTATGGACAGATAAAATTGCTTTAGGCTTGACGGAGTCAGTTTTGCGCATAAAATCAACCCAGCAGACCAGGCAAGAGCGCCAAAAGCGGAAAAGATCTGAGGGACTACGGCGGTGTGCTAAAGCTCTTTAAAGTCGGCACTTGAGGGAGAGTAGTGAGATTAATGCTGGCCATCTCGTACAAAGAAGGAGACTTGTTGTGTGAACAATATGAAAAGCTCAACGGAGAATATTTCAGCCCGCTAGTAAAAAAGGAATTTGAAAGTATGTTTGTAAAATAAAACAAACGTTCGCAGCTCTGGATTCAAGATGGCGACCCAAGCCAAAATAGTGCATTAGCACGAACAGAATTTCGCAAAATTCGCGCAAAAATGCTTTCCATACCGCCAAGGAGCCCTGATCTTAATCCTATTGAGAACTTTTTCCATATTGTCCGAAGGTCACTCGACAAAGATGCACTGAAGTGCAATATAACTAGAGAGTTATCATGAATTTTCCACCAGGGTTTGTGAAATAATATTTAATGTGCCTAAAGAGCTAATTAACAAAACAATCGCAAGTTTACTATGGAGGATAGACATGATTTTGAAGTCGAAAGGTCAGGAAGACCGGAAATGACGTACTGTACAATAGCAATATGCTAATTATATGTAAGCTCTGGAGCGCGCGCGCGTAACCATAACAACTGAAATAAATTTTCGATTCCTAGTGAAACTGAATATTGCTTTTAAGCTTATTACTCATTTATCGGTGGGAAAATGGGACTTAAATATGCCGTTATCGATGAGTAACAACGAGTAACACCAAACACAAAAAGAGCTATAATGCTTTATTTACTTATTTAGAGTGTTACTCGTCGGTGTTACTCGTGGTCAAGTTATTTCGTTAATTGTTTCTTTCCTAATCAGTCAGCCAGGATAAGTTCTGCGAAGCATTTAGGACAACTTGCTACTTCTCTTCGATCTTCTTCCTGAATCTGATAATTGAATTGAAAAATGTTCCATCTTACAGTCATCATCTGGGTCTCTTTGTCGTCTATGACTCCGCCCTTGATATAAATTAATGGTGCTTCCCGGTGCAAAATATTGGTGTGTCTCTGTCGAAGACAATGTCCTTTGCATAATGACTTTTGGGCGCTGGTAGGTGAACCAGATGGCCTTCGAGCAGAAGTAGAAAGCCGTCGTGCCAAGGGATAATTACCTGGGACCAGCGGAAGTCATTCAAAAAAAATACTTCCGCCTCTTCAGCACCGATCCATGCAAAACTGGTACTTGCTGGATTGCAGAATGTTTCATAAATCGCAGTCAAGGGGTTTAATATGAAAGTATTAGTCGTATTAGCCACCCCAGCGATCATTATATTTCTAAACTTTGATGGACCCTTGATTAATAGGTCTTTCACGGCATTACTGAAGGAACTTTGGATAATACCATTTTTCTGTAAGACTTCTTTTGCGCAGTACAACCATAGTCCATTGCAGCCCGGTATACAAGCACTTCTTGTAACAGGTATAAACGGGAATTTTTTGACCTTATCAATTTCTCATTTGAGAATTTCAACTCCCAGGCGGTTGAAATCACATCAGCAACTACCTTCGGCCCACGATTTACAATGAACTCAGCGATGTCAACCTTCCCTTCAAGCTACTGTGAATTGGCAAGAGCCAAGAACTCAGTTCTTGTTTTCATGCCCTTTTCAATAATTATTTGCGATAAATCATAAGTTGTAAGTTTCTTCTTCTTTTTCGGCGGTTTCATAGGTCGCGTAACGAGCTCTGTTTCATCCACGGCATTGCTTTGACCTTCATTCAAACACTCTTCCCCGTCTGTGTTGTTCGCCATACTAGCGTTGGTTGTCTTAGGTATTTTGGAATTCCATAAATCGGGATGGTTGTTACTCTCTAAAATATGTTCATCACTTTTTCCTACGTATTTCCACGCACTGTAATAATTAAAATGCACGGAAGAAAAGTGCACAGAAATCCCATGTCTCACTTCCAGAAATTTCTTTGACGAAAGCCAACTTTGGTTCCTGTCAAGCTTCGCAGCCATGTGATAATGGACTCCTGACTTCATTTAATAAGTTTAGTTTTATCATAGAACGTGATCCAATTTAGATCTTTGAAAAGCTGTACACTGTTCGCGGCACGTTTTTGTTGCTTGAAAACTTTGTTGATATTCTCGGCTGTGCTTGAGGTCCATACAGTTGACCCATAAAGCATTGTTTGCTTTATCATTGCATTGTAATACAATTTGCGCTGTTCGGTGGGAAGGTACCGTCCTATTTTCCTAAGGACAGCTATTCTTTGGGATAGCATCTTACGGAGGACTTCGATGTGTTGTTTTTTGTCGATATAACCCCTAGTAGTTTCTGTACGTCTACTTGTACGATTACTGCATTCTATTTGCAACTTTGTATTCCAAGCGCTTTCTGGTGACTAAGAGAGATTTCGATTCGGCTGTATTTATAACCATCATGTTGCTCGCTGGTCATTCTAAGACATCATTAAGGTACTGCTGTAGTGTTTCAGAAATGGCTTCAGGCGCTGCATTTACAAATGACAAGTAACTCAGTGTAGTACCGTCGGCATAAATGTCCACCACAGAGTGCCGCATTGCTGACGGCAGGTCACTAATGAACAAGAGAAATAAAATTGGACCTAGAATACTTCCTGACCTACACCGGAGTCCACATCTTTAGAGGAGGAACAACATCCATCTATGTTAACTTTAACGTATTTTTAATTTATAAATATTATGAAGAGTTAACGCTCCAAACAGATTGACTTTTTCCAACTGTGTGCAAAGAAAATACTTCGCATGCATTTGTTGATGTATTGTCTTAATTGTAGTTAGTTTACTTTTATAAGTATTACCCCAACTCATAATTACATATTGTCAATAGGGATATATAAGTGTATATATATACATACACTCGTTTTCAAAAACATTGCACTGCAAATATATATATATACCTTTTGTATTCTTGTCAAATTTGACAACTAAAACAATGGAGAACAAAAGGTATATATATATAAATCAAAAGCAATGTTTTTGAAAACGAGTGTATATATATATAAATCTAAAAAGGGATTTATTATTTTTGGGGATTCATAAAAAAAAGGGGTTTAGTATTTTTTAGGGGGTAGTAATAAAAAGAAAAAAATTCACCCACCCCTCCCCTACAAAAATCATTTTGGCAACCCACCCCTCCCCTCTTCTTCCTACTTTTCGAAGAGCCCTGGACGCAGAAATGAGAGACGCAACCAAGCATGGGATTGCAAAAGATACGAAAATGCCGCAAAGGGATAACTTAACAGACCAAGAGGAGGCCAAATTCTGAGAGCTGCAGTTGCTGGGAAGCAATTCGGCTGAGTCTTTAGTTAATACAGTTTATTTCTATAATGGGAAACTGTCTCAGATAAGTTTATAATTTTTCATGAAACCGCCTCTAAAACTTTCCATGGTGGCTTGAAAGACTCAAAGAAAGAGCCACGGTATATTAACATGAATGTCATAAAGCAACAACAACAACAACAACGATTTTATTCATACCATAACGAAATGTTTTACATATAAAAGGGAGGGAGAATTAAACAATTTAATGGTATGGGTTACCTAGAAATAACTTAAAAGCTAATCAAGCTAGGTAACGCAAATATATTGATATAATGGAAATATATGTGCGGTCGGATACAAGATACACAAATAATTAAATAAATATATAACTACATACATAAAATAAAGAAACTAAAGATGATATGTAGATTTGGTTACCATAGATACTGACACAAACAATTATACTTAAGAAAAGAGAGAAAAATCATATATTTTATACAGTGTTACGAAGTTACATAAAATATTGAAGTTAACCTAGTAATTAAATGGTTGCACATGGAAACAAGTATAAGACTAGTAGGATGCTATAAATGAAGACTTCAGCTTATTTTTAAAGGACGATTTTTTGGAAGATTTTATTTTATCATCTAATGAATTCCAGACTTTTGCTCCTTGATATCTTATATTAAATTTTCCATAATTAGTTCTTACTTGAGGAATAAAAAAAGAGGACTTAGAGGCAAGTCTTGTGTTGTACGAGTGAATTCTATTAATAGGGGTAAAGAAATCATTGAATACTGCAGGAAGTGCTTTGTTATGATATTGATGCATTAGCAGAGCATTATGAAGAAATATTAGGTCCTTAAACTTTAAAATGTTGAGAGATTTGAACAGGGGGCTAGAGTGCTCATCATACTTAGAATGAGTGATGATTCGAATTGCTTTCTTTTGTAAAACTACGATTGGATGAATAGTACTTTCATATGTGTTCCCCCAAACTACTAACCCATAAGTTAGATATGGATATATAAGAGAGTAATATAGCTGTATTAATATATTAATATTAAGATAATATCTTATTTTAGAGAGTATACCTATGCCTTTGGCAATTTTTTTGGTAATTTGATGAATATGGCTTTTCCAATTTAGATTTGAGTCAATTAACACTCCAAGATATTTGGTATTCTGTTTATGCTCTAAGATTTTCTTATTAATGGTAATGTTTAATTTATAATTAACTTTCTTCTGGTGTGAGTGAAATATTACAAAATTAGATTTATTAACATTCAGTGATAATTTATTGGCACTTAGCCAGTCATTAACTTTTATTAATTCGCTGTTTACAACATTCTCAAGACTATGTAGATTATTATGAGCATAAAAGAGGTTAGAATCATCAGCAAAGAGGTGAATGTCAAGAATTTTAGAGCAATTTGAAAAGTCATTAATATAAAGGAGGAACAGTATAGGCCCGAGGACTGATCCTTGGGGAACCCCACAAGAAATGTATTGGTGATCGGATGAGGCATTTCCAATAGAAACAAATTGTTTTCTGTTATTTAGATAAGAGACAAACCAGTCAATGGCAATACCACGAATGCCAAGCCTTTGTAACTTATCAATTAAAATGTCATGGTTGACAGTATCAAATGCTTTACTCAAGTCGAGGAAAATTCCACATGCATACTTACCTTCATCAATAGCTTTTTGAATTTTATCAGTAATAAGAAGTATGGCTTGAATAGTAGAGTGGTTCGAGCGAAAGCCAAATTGTTTATTGTAGAGGCAATTTATTTTATCTAGATATCTAATTAATCTTTTGTACATTAATTTTTCAAGGATTTTATTAAAGACTGAAAGGAGTGAGATTGGACGATAATTTGATAAGATCAGTTGAGATCCATTTTTAAAAACTGGACAAACTCTAGCAATCTTGAAGTTATCAGGAACAGTACCCGTGTTAAATGAGCAATTATACAATATTTCTAAAGGCTTAGAAAGAAGTAGGCGAAAT
The DNA here is from genome assembly GCA_030867875.1 of Actinernus sp. WN-2022. Classification (NCBI taxonomy): domain Eukaryota; kingdom Metazoa; phylum Cnidaria; class Anthozoa; order Actiniaria; family Actinernidae; genus Actinernus; species Actinernus sp. WN-2022. The sequence continues at coordinate 1,105,786 of JAOWCC010000237.1, forward strand.
TCATACTCCATGCTTACAGTCAATCTACTCGTTGTATTTGGATAAAGTTAAAGATGTTGCTAGTATAGGAGCGTATCGTAGATGCATTCTATTTCAGACCAAAAAGGGATGGAAATATGGGGTACGAGAAAAGTGCAATCGGGTTGTGTATACTCTATATAAATAAGATTTTACCTGATAAACTATGCGGAAAAGCGAATTTGCCTCGTAGGGCATCATATTCTTTGCGCATTACCTGTGCTACAGCACTGTTTCAAAGGCGTAGAGGAGAAGATTATTCGAGAAAGAGCTGGGCATACATCTAACACTATTTTCAAATATCAGAGGCCTAGTGAAACACAAACAATCCAAGCTAGTGCCGTTCTTGGGTCGCGCGTTACTTCTGTTCAAGAAAAGAAGGAAGACAAGAAGGAAAGCAAGGTGGTTCAGAAAGATTATGATTTTCCAACATTTGAATGCAACTTTGACTTTGCTAGTAATTTTCAGAATAATGCTAGTTTTGAAGCTAGTGATTTTGGATGACGGTTTAGCTAGCATTGATTTGCCATTTTCTAGTAATTTTGACTTTGCTGGTAATTTTCAGAATAATGCTAGTTTTGAAGCTAGTGATTTTGCGTTTGAGTTATCAGATGACGCTTTATATTAGCTAGCATTGATTTGCCATCTTCTAGTAATTTTGAATTTGATGTGTCCGACGAAGTGTTAGCTAGTTTGAGTTTACAGACATCTTCTACCACTGTAAAAAGTATTGCTAGTAATGCAGTCTTAAATAATTGCACTATTAATTTCAATGTACTATTGGTAGTGTGTTAAATGAAATGGGTTTCATTGTGAATTATAGTATTTATGAGCTGTAAATTCTGAAGTTTGGTTAATATCATATCTGAATAGTTAATAGATCTATTAGTATTCTGTACTTTTTTTGAAATTACAGAATACTAATAGATCTATTAACCATTGTATTAAATCATCAACCCCTTCCTTTCCCTGCTGAATATTCAAGCCCTCCCCGTTCTTTTAGTTTGATGGGACTTGTATCCAGTTTATAATAATAACTTTAATCCTTATACCAACAACGGTACATTGGAATTACGGTAATAACAGTACAACTGTATAAACACCTAAATACAAAACTAAGAAGTATTACAAGCATTGAACAAGACAATGATATCATAGCAATATTTGGCTGAAAACTTCATAATCGAATCGTCCTTCATTGACATTATATATAAAAACAAAGCCCGCTTACTAAAATATCGAAATGAACTGTTTACATCCAACAGGTTATTAATGAAATCTTCCCTAAGAGTTATAAAATTCCTGTTATTACAAGTCATTAAATAGTGAAATTCGTCTCCTACTTCACCCAAATCGCACATTGTACAAACACGTTCGTCATGTGGAATTTTTTATATCGGCCAGACTCAACAGGCAATTTGTGCGCAGAAATACTTAGCTTAGTCACCGCCTGACGATATTTAATGTTTGAAATATGAGAGAGATACTTTTCAAAACCTAAATTAAACTTAACTTGTTTAAATGTGCGTAGTTTATATGACAATGCATGTGACCTGAATAGTGCTTTCAGATTGGATAGCTGCTTTATGAATTATTAATGAATATTATAAATATATATATATATAACTTGTCACAAGCATCAAACGCTTGAATTCCCCTTCACAAAAACTATATAAATAAACACAAATGAAGTTGAAACGATTCAAAATGTTAACCACCTATATTTCGACTGTGTAAAGTTCAGTCTTCATCAGGGTGAATGACTGAAAAACCGTTACATATACGTGATATATGATGTAGCTGTATATACGAAAGACTACGACTGAAGTGCGCGCTCACAGACCAACTGTAAAAACAGATGCGCGCGCTAACATAATAAGCTAAAAAGAGCGCACGTGCACACACTACACAAAGTATAAATTGTATAACTAATACGACTTACATAAATATCATACTCGACCTCGCCGATTCTGGTTATAGAAAAAATCACTTTCATTAAGTCCATTTGGTCTTATAGATTTAAGCTTATAGGCCCATTGTCCCTCTTTGTTATCCAACTCGTCACTGCTACTTACTTTATCTATGGGCTGAATGTTAAGGTCCTTTAGACCCGAGTGTCCTTCAGTAAAAAAGTGTCTATAAATGTCATCATTCTGCTTGTTAACAGTTGACAGTCTAGAGTGATTCCGCAATCGGCTCTTATGGTTATTAAACCGGAGTCTAAATTTGGTAGTAGTTGAACCCACAATAGTACACCCACAATAGTACACCGCATACTTTACAGCTAAGCAAATAGATTACATTATTTGAATTACAGTCCAGCTGATAGTTAATTGAGTAAGCTTTTTTAGTGGCGTGACTTGAGAAGGTGCTTCCCGTATTGAGATAATTGCATACATCACATCTTTTGTCACCACACCGTACTGTTCCTCTCTGAACTGTCTCCTTGTTTGCTTTAATCTTTGCATGAACTAGATAGTCGTGTAAACTCTGGTCTTCTGATAGCCATCATTGGAGTCTCCGGTATTGCTTTCTCGCATCGTTCAGAACTATGTAAGACTGGTTGTAAGTCACGTAAGATGCCTCCAATATTGGGTAGGCCTGAATGAAAAGTCACCACGAAAGGTGTTCTATTGTTTACAGATTTTGGTCTGAATATCAAAGCCTCTTCTGTACTCACCGTCCTTGCGTTTTGTATTTTGATGTTTGACAAATTGTTCTTTATATCCCCGGGAAACCAAACACCTACAAAGGTCTGCCACCCTTTGTTCAAATGCCTCCGATGTCGAGCATATCCGCTTTAGTCTCGAGGCTTGTGCATACGGTATACTCTCTTTACACTTCCTAGGATGACATGATGTACTGTACAGAATCTGACACCCAAGAGTTCTGAAAAATATGTTATAACTAGATTGGCATATCAAAAAATATATTCAATATATATTTGTTCATTACCGTCCTAAAATAGATAAATATTTACTTCAGATATATTTCTTATCATACCATTACGGTCAAAATACATTTTTCAGATGTGTTGGGGGTCAGGCCAATCAGAAAATATATTTTGGACAATATCCCATAATTGTAAGTATTGATATTCGCATTATTCCACAAAAAAGTACTTACAGTATATACTTATATTAGTATGTTTGTCAAGGTAACCGTTTTGGCATTGACTGTGTCTGTATACACATCTCTGCATCTCTGCATCTCTGCATCTCTGCATCTCTGCATCTCTGCATCTCTGCATCTCTGCATCTCTGCATCTCTGCATCTCTGCATCTCTGCATCTCTGCATCTCTGCATCTCTGCATCTCTGCATCTCTGCATCTCTGCATCTCTGCATCTCTGCATCTCTGCATCTCTGCATCTCTGCATCTCTGCATCTCTGCATCTCTGCATCTCTGCATCTCTGCATCTCTGCATCTCTGCATCTCTGCATCTCTGCATCTCTGCATCTCTGCATCTCTGCATCTCTGCATCTCTGCATCTCTGCATCTCTGCATCTCTGCATCTCTGCATCTCTGCATCTCTGCATCTCTGCATCTCTGCATCTCTGCATCTCTGCATCTCTGCATCTCTGCATCTCTGCATCTCTGCATCTCTGCATCTCTGCATCTCTGCATCTCTGCATCTCTGCATCTCTGCATCTCTGCATCTCTGCATCTCTGCATCTCTGCATCTCTGCATCTCTGCATCTCTGCATCTCTGCATCTCTGCATCTCTGCATCTCTGCATCTCTGCATCTCTGCATCTCTGCATCTCTGCATCTCTGCATCTCTGCATCTCTGCATCTCTGCATCTCTGCATCTCTGCATCTCTGCATCTCTGCATCTCTGCATCTCTGCATCTCTGCATCTCTGCATCTCTGCATCTCTGCATCTCTGCATCTCTGCATCTCTGCATCTCTGCATCTCTGCATCTCTGCATCTCTGCATCTCTGCATCTCTGCATCTCTGCATCTCTGCATCTCTGCATCTCTGCATCTCTGCATCTCTGCATCTCTGCATCTCTGCATCTCTGCATCTCTGCATCTCTGCATCTCTGCATCTCTGCATCTCTGCATCTCTGCATCTCTGCATCTCTGCATCTCTGCATCTCTGCATCTCTGCATCTCTGCATCTCTGCATCTCTGCATCTCTGCATCTCTGCATCTCTGCATCTCTGCATCTCTGCATCTCTGCATCTCTGCATCTCTGCATCTCTGCATCTCTGCATCTCTGCATCTCTGCATCTCTGCATCTCTGCATCTCTGCATCTCTGCATCTCTGCATCTCTGCATCTCTGCATCTCTGCATCTCTGCATCTCTGCATCTCTGCATCTCTGCATCTCTGCATCTCTGCATCTCTGCATCTCTGCATCTCTGCATCTCTGCATCTCTGCATCTCTGCATCTCTGCATCTCTGCATCTCTGCATCTCTGCATCTCTGCATCTCTGCATCTCTGCATCTCTGCATCTCTGCATCTCTGCATCTCTGCATCTCTGCATCTCTGCATCTCTGCATCTCTGCATCTCTGCATCTCTGCATCTCTGCATCTCTGCATCTCTGCATCTCTGCATCTCTGCATCTCTGCATCTCTGCATCTCTGCATCTCTGCATAACAAATAAAAGATGGTTCTCCTTGTTATATAACAAAATAATGCACGCTCGAGGTCTTGAAAAACTGCGGATTCACGAGCGGAACGCGAGTACATTTAGCAGCTTTTCAAGACCTCGAAAGTGCATTATTTCGTTATATAACAAGGAGAACCATCTTTTATTCGTTTTATAATATAAACTATAGACGAAGGAAATTCAGCTATCATCCTAAAAACCCGCGTAAAAATCGAAAAGCAAACTGATGACAGCTAAAACCCCATTTTAATGTACTTGACTTGTTTACAACATTTTTCGTCGCTGATTGGTTCAATTGTGACAGCTTGACATTGACGATCTGAAAGCTGGTTTCTTATTGGATGAAGTAACCTGCTAAGAATAGAACGTGTCAATCGATAAAAGTGAAAGACAGAAATTGCAAGAGCCGGCAAATGAAATGGTTGTAATATTGTCATCTGGTCAAAACTGTTGCAGGAAACAAAGTTCTTTCTTTTTACAATTTCTGGTCATCACAGGAGAGGTTTACCTGCACAATGTGATAGTGCAAGGCGTTAAAAATGCCTGACGGAAAAGCATTCACAGAGAAAGCGTTAGCGAATTAGCGGCAGTAGAGTTGGACACGTGAGTTGAGGATTGCCGACTATTTTCTACAACAACTGCATAGTTGACACTGATTACTGATTCTGTGGTCTGAAGAAGGATATCTTCTTTATCCCAAGGAACAGTGTTGTAACTGCTTCTCTGATGGCCGTGTTGCGTAGCTTTTGAGGCTCTCTTTGTAACTACTCTTTTGAAATTCTGCCAGTTCTGGGTTCTCTGCAAGTTTTATCGCCCGTTATTCATTCAGGAGTATTCAGGAACCTCTCAAACGGATTTCTACATGAAACCAGAGAAATCCCATTGTATTCTTCGCAATTCACTGTTCAGGTTTCAGCATAAAGCAGGCGTATTACAGTTATCGTCGAGTTATTGGTGAGTCATGTCTTGTTGTTGTGTTGTCACTTTCCTCTCGTTTCAATAATACACCAGGCTGTTAGAAAAAAACATTTTTTTCTTAAATTCAATAATTTGTATATCAAAGTCTCAATGAGTAACACTGTATTAGAATGTGAACATTGCTTTTCTCAACTTCAAACGTTTTAGCATCCCAGTTTGTGGTCGCTTTAGTGTAAGAAGCCGATGCTAAATTCTCTCGCCGATCATTTTCGTTTAGTTTTGGGAAGCGACTTTTATTTTCCTCTTCTTCAACACACCTTAACAACTCAAAGTCGGACATGTTTTCTTCCCAGTCTATGAAATTATCTCCGTTAGCTATATAAACTCGCGAAAAACAATTACCGATACGTTTTGTTTTGATTGGATTCTCAGCCTGCTCGATCTTTTCTTGAGCGTGCATTTATAACAAAATCAAGCACGCTGAGCATCCAATCAAATCGCACGTTCTTATGATGATCCCATAATTTATATTATAAATATCTGCCTGCCTGCCTGCCTGCCATGTTTTCACAAAAGGGGGTCTCTTTGTCGTCCGATCGTGTGTGAGTTCAATTGGCGAAAACCTTAGTGGTAACTCAACCCTCCCCACTCAGTTCAAGTTTGGCTAGAACGGGGTAGTTAAATACTGCTAACTTTTTAAGCCGAGAGCTCAAACTTTCCCCACAATACCATTCGGGAGAATTCTACGTATTCGTCGACGGTAGGTATCGCTACTTCTGTAGCGTTTCCAATGAAATATGCTCAAATTTTAGAGAAAAATGCCACTGTCAGAGAGCTTGAGGACATCATTAAGTCTGAGGACGGCTGAAAAGTACTTGATTTGCTTCTAGTAAGCTTTGTGAGGGGATTTCACAGGGTTATCCTGTTGTGTTTGTGCTTTCAGACACAAGAAAAAAATATTCAATGAAATCCTTGAAATATTTTACCCCTGCTCAACCTATTAGGATGTGTTTTTGTCACTTTAAAGCAACGGCTTGAGTCCAAATCACCGCTCTTGGTTGTAGGGGTAAAAGACTTATTTTAAAAAATCCCACAGGAGTCCCAGAGGGGGGACCCCTTGTGGAATTTTTGTCCATTACCCAGCATGCAATTGGAGGTGGGTACAGGAGAACATGGTGCAGAGAAGTGCAGTGACAAGAATAGCGCGGTTCATAGTCGCTTGGTGTGTTTTGTGCCAACAAAAGATAAAGGAAGGTACTGTAACGACTGAGTGCTGATTTTGTGTTTGCTTTTGATTTCAAGTGCGAATGGGAAGGGTGTTTTGAGCCGAGTTTTAGCTTCTTAAAATTCGCGAAAATCGAAGAAACAAAACGATTGCCAAAACAAATGAGCTTTTCTCCATAGTGAAAGAGTCGAGCGATTCATGTTATAGCTCTGACTTTGAAGCCATTCATCCCTTCGAATAATATCGCAACATCGTCTTTCCAGCATGTCTAGATGTGATGCAATACATTTTCTAGTATCCGACTAATGCGTCTTATATTTACAGGCTCGGTAGGTAAAGAGTACACATTATTTTACTTGTGTAACCTAAATTTCAAAGTGGCGCCATTTCTCGAGCTTTTAATGGATTTCGATGCACTATACTGCAATACAACGTTCTCTTAATGTAGATTGAGTTTAATCAATGGAATTTTGCTGTATTTTGAATAAAAAATACCAATGGCATTTTCCTAACCCTAACCCTAACCTCCAGCTCTAAAATAAATCAATTGTGGGATAAATCTAACACAAGTAAATTTTGGGATAGAAAGGCCAGAAAAGTCTTAAACTGTCATTTGCCCTTTCAAGAAAAAGGCAAAAACACGCGTTACTGGCTTTTAAAGCTAAAGGCACACAAGATCTGCCATATTTTCACAAAAGGGGGTCTTAGGTTCCAAGGCTCCTTTTGTGAAAACATGGCAGATATATCCATATATCCATATATCCATATATCTATATATCCATATCCATATATTGAAATACCTATTTCTTCGTAGTTAATATCCGTCATCTTATGGAATTCGGAGTTGTGGCGCAATCCTTTTGGACCTACCGATTGTTATAACAATACAGGATACTTTGCTCTCGACTTCCCTCGAAATGTTAAAATAATCAAAGGTTTATGAAATTCCTCTGGGTAAACAATGAATAGTCATATAATAAGCTGGTCAGTTTTTCACTTAGAAAAGAAGTTAAGTCCAAGTCGTTTTCTGTTTCCGATAGAGAGGCTCTCATCGTCGCGAATGCCGTTGGTTTAGGGTAATTGTCGCGGGTAAATGCCGTTGGTCTCGGGTATTTCTCGCGGGTAAATACCGTTGGTCTCGGGTAATTGTCGCGTGCAAACTAAAGTACGCGGAAAGCAAGTTTACACATTTTCAATCATTGCGATGTATTTTGTTATTAAGTAATGATTCGCGTAAGAACTCGTGTGTTGTAGAATATAGATACACTGGGAGATTGGGATGAATATTCTGAAATAAAGTTTGTATAAATTAAAGTGCTTATTTCATTCCATTTTAATGAGGAAATCCTCTTCCAACCAATAGGAATTGCCGAAGACAAACGCTACGAAACTGACACATTTGATAAGGTTCCTCGCATACGATTTTCTTTATAAACATCATCTGGAACCACCATGTAAATCATTTCGTCAAACTTTAATAAAATCAGAGTAAATGATACTTGTCTCGCACGTTTTGGACGATTTTTATGTTTAAACCAATGAATTCAAGAGTTTTAACAATATATAATTAACACCTCACTGTATTGCTTTGCCGTTGGTGCTATCGTTCTTACATGAAACATTAGTTAATAGAGTGGAATGGTTAGGAAACCCGGCAAACTTCAAAAGGGGTAACAAAGGCGCTGCGATTTAGGTTGGAAGGGGTAAGACAAAAGATTGTGCACGATCATAGTTCATTAGCGTTCCCTGAACGACTGAACTCACACGTTTCTATTGGCTGATTGATTAACATGTTGGAATTTCTATTGTGTGTTGTGCACGGTAGTGGTCGAAAAAAGCTAACAAAGACATATAACAAAGACATATAACAAAGAAGGTCCCTGAGTTTCCTAACCATTCCACTCTATTAACTATGGTGAAACATAACCTAAATCAACTGCGAAAACATAATTTTATAACAGGAAATATTCGGAAACGATACATCATGGCTAAAAAAATCATCAACCAAGCAATTTAAAATTATGTTTTCATCACATTCATTCATCAGCTAAATAACTTCTGATTACAGATTATCTGAAGAACAATATAGTGAGTGGAAAAAATATCACATTTCCCTTTTAACCGCTACCATCTGGAAACAATCGCCACTATTTCAAAAATTCTTTAGAGATCGATAGTAGCGAAGAAGAGGGAAATATGCTATTTTTCTACTTACATTATATCGTTCTTCAAATAATCACTAAAAATATAAACAACTTAATTCTTCGGTTGAATTGGAATTTAGGTTGGTTTTTGAAGAGGGACTGAAATTCGGATAACCCGAAGAAAAACCCTCAAAGCAAACTCAACTGACATGTGGTGCTGCGAACGAAAATCGATCCCCGGCCAGAGGTGAGAGGACATGCTCTTACTACTACGCCATCTCGACTATCCAGAAGTTATTTAGCTGATGATGTGAATTTAGGGTCCTGTTGTGGATGGCAAAAGAGGATTTTAAATTACTTGGTTGATGGTGATTAGCTTTAGCCATCATGTATCGTTCTCTAAAATGCCATGTTACAAAATTTCTATTTTCGAAGTTGTTTTAATAAAAATTACATCGCAGCGACTGAACTGAAAATGGGTAAAATGGTATTTCACGCACTTTAGCTTATCCGCGACTCGCGACAATTACCCTCGATGCGCGACATTTACTCGCGACCCGTGACAATAAGACACATTCTTTCCGAACCATGACGATACCAGCAGGATTTCTATGTGGTTATAGGTGCATGATGATGCCGAGGTAATAGCAACTGTGATAACATCTCCCTCGTACAACAACATGTTAAGGATACAATAATATGCTTAAAAGTGAATACATTTATCTTCAGTTATTACTCTGTTGATTGCGACGTATCTGACGACACAGAGTTGCAGCAATTTGTCAAGGAAATATCAGAAAAGGGAAATGGAAAGGTACTCTCCTCGTGTAATGCTATATTTTTTATTACCATGCTATTTCCGTATTTTTTTTACAGTGGTATCATTTATGAAAGATAATCTAACTTTTTGATTTGATTTGATTTAATTTTGTTTTTGAAAGATTCGTGGTTTTCCGAGTTCCGTGGAAGCGATAAGGGATTTGCGCTCCATCATTAGCCGTTTCATTTGGCTCGCATCTGCACAACATGCCGCTGTGAACTACCCTCTCGCTGATTATGGTGCCTACGTCCCAAATGCACCGACCAAATTATACAACGACACAAACTCACCAGGAGGGGCATCCACTCTACTCAACCTGCCTCAAAGGAGCACAGCAGAAGTAAGTTTACTTAGTTACCAAGAGGGAGGGGAGTAGGGAGCTTGGGGACATGAGAGGTTCGTGTTCGATGAATTCTACAAGGTTATAATGAAGTCAAACAGAAGTGCAAAATGTTGTCCACTGGTGAAAGGTAATTATATTGGTGAATTTTGCATATGCAGTTAAATCTAGTTCGGTTCAGATAAAATAATGTACAGTTATTAGTACAACAGTTATTGAACTAAAACAAGAGAAATGAGGCAAGAGAACGAATTCCCAAGTCCCATGATAATCATTTGAAATCTATTTTTAGTTTCACAACACGTGGTGTAAGTTATTTTTATCTCGTTCTGGTAGACTACCCTCGTTAGATACCCATTGTTTACATACCCTGGGTCCTCATAGCATCGTTATAAACCACTCCTCAGCAAAAGAGCGCCACTTTACCCCAATCAGGTGTCTTTCGTAAAATAACCAGGCTGCCTCCTGTTAACCTAAAAACATATTTCAAATAATTATCAATGGAACAGACCCTGTATGGGGGATTCGTTCTCTTAACTAGTTCTCTATTGATTAAAATTAACTGCATGCATATACGAGCAAAATTAGAGCTCACATGTTTTAACGTATTGAGTCCTCCTCAGACCTTATATTTAAACCCAAGGTCGAGATAAGTCAAGTATTCCCGGCAGTATTATAGATGGAGATTAGATCGTAACCTTGGTCGCGATTGAGGTTGGGGCATCGCTGTCGGATGAAGCTGTTACTCCTGAAGGTTATCGACTTGTCTAGTATTGTACCTCGTCCAACACATATTTTCATTCCATTTTCAGCTTCAAGAAGTACTTTTTAAGATTCTGAGCTCCTTCAGGTACGATCGCTTGTTTGACTATGGCCCACTTCTGGAAGACCCTATAGCACGGCAGGTTTTGCAATACCATTACTATCAACTTAATGCTGTTGTGGAACCGCTGTTGGACGAAAGAAACAAGCAGCGATACAAACATGGACACCTGACTTACCCGTACTTCCTGCCAAGATGGCTGCCGAACGGAATTCAGACTTAGGAAGAACTGCATACTTCCACTTCGCCAACATAAGTTAGTATCACGATTCACTGATCATTTTGTTTACTTTTGAGACGCCAATATAACATGGGCCCCGTCAGACAAAAAGGGCCCGGACGACATTCAAGTTAAATAATTCCTACAATGGTGTTCCTAATAACAGTTTGAAGATTGTATTGTATTCCTGACAAGAAGCGCTACATTTCATTCCTAACAATAAATGTCACTTTCAATAAATTGACAACGAAAATCAGGGGTGAAATTTACGTGATTTTGATGCAAGGGCCCGATTACAAATATGACCACAAAAAAAACAGGAATCCTGTCAGAGGGAATGATTTTGATGTATGACATTCATTTATACCTGCTGGCATTAAAGAGTAAAAATAAAATAAGATGAACAAGATGATACCTTTTTGGCTAAAAAATGTCTTTTCTGCAGTCATTCTGCTCCCCGTAGCTCGTAATATGATTTTCGCAACAGTATAAATTATACCTTGAAGCAATCGTCTGATGATAGGGAATGATTTGCGCCTGCTAAAATTGTGATCAAACCCTTGTGTAAAAATGTCGTAAATGTCGTCTTCGATTTCACTTCTCAATTTCATGAAATCAACACTACTTGTTACTAGCAAAATGTGGTGCTCGCGATGTATTTTGTAATCGTACCACAAGTATAAAAAACATGGTACAATTTCAAAATACATTTACATATTATGTCGTCCGGGCCCTTTTTGCCTGACGCGGCCCACATGGTTGGTATTGGCGTCTCAGAATACCAGCCTCTGATTGGCTCTTGCGCGAGCCCTTGCAGTTACATGGGTTCCAGGTCAAGTTCAAAAGGCGTTTGTTCAACAGCAAGATTTCTACAATTTCACCTTCCAAACACTGAAAATTACAAGATAAGAATTATTCAATCCTAAAGGTAAGGCTGGCATTGTAGTTACCGTCAGAAATCTAACACTCTTATCCGCTAAAAGTACAATTTTCACAATTTTTGAAGAGATTTCAAAACACGTCGCGAAAGTTTTCTCCACTCAAGCCGTTAAACCGTTTCCATAGATATACTAGGCACCTTTTGAGAATTGAAATTACGATCAGAATAAGTTTGGTGCTTCATTCTCTTCTCCCGAATTAACTGTTGAATCGCGATACAAAACTAATTGCGATTTTGAGACGCCGATACCGAATTATATTGCCGGCTTCTCAAAATCGCAATTAGTTTATAACATAGACATAAAGGCCAATTCCATACGAGAAGGGGGAACATGATCAATATGAAAATGAACGTTAGAAGGGAATCTTAGCTTGAGGTTCCCGTTATTCAAGTCTGGATACCTCAAGGTTTTAAAATATAACATTACTAGTTGCCTTGTTGTAATATTAATCAATCATCATAAATGAATCAAACTGACTAAATATTAATTACGTGGGTGGTTATCAAAAATATCCATCACTATCTACATCATTAAATAATAAAAGTAGGCTGGTGTACTATCTCATCTCGCAGCAAGTTACTACTATTTTCTACTATTTTTAAAAACTAAATTGGTCATTCTCACCGTCTGTGAGAGTGGTTTTTCTTAGATAGTACATTTTGTGAAATGCCCAATTTCTTAGTCATATCATTATTAGTATTACTGTACTCTAGTGAAGTCTGTCTTTTGCCATATTATCCATATAAAAAAGGTTCTGCCTCATAAACCGAAATGTAACGTACGTGACATGGAACTGGCCATAAGTAAATATTGATGCACTCCATAATGTACGTCAAGCGTAATGTAACAGGGTTTTTAAAGGTACAATAAAGCAATTAAGGTTAAACAATGCCTGCAGTAATTGTTGTTAGTTTAAGGTGTGGGGTTCGCGTACAACATTGCCCATTTCAGATTATGTGACAGCTCTCCAGAGGATTCAGTGCTTTGTTTTCCAATTATAGAAATTGATACATTTCTTCTTGGGATGCAGAAAAATAAAAATATAGTCCTCAACGGAAAAGTCAGGTGGTCTGAAGTGTGGCAAAAAAAGGCAAGCTGAAAGGATCAATTACGATCGAGTTCTAATTTTGCAACATTGCTATGGGTGAGCCAGAAAGGAAAGTCTCGTCCTATATATTAACGGAGTTAACTGCAAGATTTCGCTGCATTCTATTTTCGAAAAAAACACACGAATAATTAAGAACACAAAAAGGAGGCACTTCCTATGTGTATTTAAATATTCAATACATCGCACTTTCATTTCCTCTTGCATTTTCTATAATTTATTACGCTATTAGGTTCCTTCCCCCTCTCTCAAAATGAAATGAAGAGAGGGAGGGAGAGAGAGAAACCACGCAACCAACAGCCGCTGTCCACAACCGTGGACGAATAAATTAAATAGGAAACGGTTTATGATTGGTTTCAATTTTGCGCATGTCACACAGTTCAACGCTGGCTGTTTACGGGTCGGCTGATCATATTCGGTTGTGCGTTCGGTCAAAATTTTGCTCGGAGGAGTTAAGGTTAATGGAGAAGCTGATGTCCGGTCTAGGAAGAGTCGTAATGCGAAAGTTATTCGTCCACCAAACTCAAGTTCTGCACCAGTTTGTCTCAGGAGAAGTACGTTTGCTGTTCTGCCAACCGAACACAAGTTTAAACATAAATATCAGTTAGAACTCGCCGCGTATTGTGGTTGATTTTCGTCTGTATTTTCCAACGGTGAACACAGCAGACTTTCTTGTGAACTAAGTAAATGTACTTGTAAGCTACTAAATAAAGGTTTGGTCTTTCGCTTCGACAGTAAAGCATTCTAGACAGAAAAGCTCTCGGTTACGTTACGTTATAAATTATTCGTCTGATATCGGAAATCCAATACCAAGCGTTACCAACAATGTAACCTTACATAACGATTTACCGATTGCAAAATAGAATCCAAATAGTCTACAAGTTTCTATTGACTTTCGCGAATTACAAGGCTTCAGTTTGAGAAAAACACGCAATTATGGCATGATTGAAAGAGCGGAAAAACGGAGCGCATGCGTACTAGGCACTTTATTGAAAGTGAATAATAATATTATTATAATAATGGCTATATTTATATAGCGAAATATCACCACAGTTTCATGGCGCTTTACATATCACTGACATATCACATCAGTGAATTCTTTCGAACTGCTTTACGGCGCTAATAGCTGCCACGCAGTTTTCAATGTTGAGTGTGGCTAGTGCAATGGCCAGACTGCTGTACAGGGTCACAATCCCCTGTTCTCTCTCGAGTAGTACAACTGGTTCTTTCACGTCCCCTTCAAATACTGATTAGAAGTAGGAGGAGACAAGGCCAACGGCTTATAAACGTCCCTGCCCAAGGACGCGGCCGGGATTCGAACCACCGACCTCCCGCACTCTGAGACCGTGTTCTACCAACTGAGCTAACCAGTGAGGCGGAATCAAGATGGTCGGCGAGCGGGAGTGAATTCTAGCTCTTTTTCAGTGACCTCTAACACCTCAAGATATACCACGATTACTTTATTACTTCACACCATGGACTGATATTCTTCAATGGCGTTGTTGGATCATTTGACGAGCTCCTAAATACAGGAATCGCTCACTTAATTAATTCATGAAATAACAATATAAACTAACTAAAATCCTACCCTGAACCATAAAAAAAACCTAACCGATCAGTAAACAAGATCTTACCCAGCTAGAACTCGGGTTCTCAAGAAAAACTTCTCAAGAAAATGTTGGTGTAAAAAAAGTTGAGATATTTACTGGAACTCGAACCCCGCTCCTCCTACTCATATGGCAAACCACAACACTAAACAACCATCGTCGCACAATTGTTGTCAAATTTATACATTTAAAACCACTGCAAATTTTAGTTAGTTTATATGGTCATTCCATGAATTAATTAAGTGAGCCATTCCTGTATTAGCCGCTTTTGATCATTTGGTCACCTTGGCTCACCAGTCTAACCACGCACAAGCTCATTACTTTAAGTTAGTAGCCGAATCCTTGAGGAGCGTTTGACAAGTTCCCGCAAGCCTTCCGCTCCTACCACCAGGCCCTCATTGGTGATTCTTCCGATGCAAAAGTCATGGAGAAGCTGAGTAAGGTTGACAAGGCATCCAGAGAGCCCATACCTGGCCCCTTACAGTCATATCGCCTTGGCCCCAACGCAGCTCGCAGGAAGTGCTTTTACTGCGGCTAATCTGGTTACGTGGCTTCCCAGTGTCATAAACGGACTGCTGCAAACGCCGTAACTCCCAGCAGGCCCGGGGGGGGGGGGGGGGGGGGGGGGACTCCCCATAAAAATAGACGGGGGTGCTGGACCTAACTTTTAGGGGTTAAAATCGTTAGCAGTGCTATCTCTTAGGGGTCTTCCAAAGGTCTGCTATCTTTCAGGGGTCTCCGAGACCCAAATTTTTTGTGGCCGAGAAAAAATAGCGCTGGATCCTCGAGCATGAGACCCCACAAGTTGAATCGGTATTTACGGCTTCGATATAGAGTTTGATCCATCCGAATATTAAAGACGAGGTTATGGGGCAGAGCTTTGTCTCTTATTTCCTTTAGTTTGCACAAATTTGTCTCTTGGAGTGCTATCTTTTAGGGGTAATTTTTTGGTGAGCCACGCCCATATTGCTATCTTTTAGGGGTATTATTTTTGTGAGCCACGCCCATATTGCTATCTTTTAGGGGTGAATGTCATTTCTCACGTCGAGCACCCCCGTCTATTTTTATGGGAGTCCCCCCCCCCCCGGGCTTACAGGCCACTATGGCCTCAGAAATCGGATCGGACAACTTAAGGAATGGAATTGTTTGTAATTCGACATAATAAATAATATAAAAATTGCAAAAAACGTATACGACAATTCTGACGGTGGTGCGTTGGATCTTGCTGAGAGATCTGATCAGTAGGTTGGTTTGGCCAGACAAAATATCGTAGACTTCTCAATAGGTTGTTCGATCAGCTTTTCTGTAGTCCTTGGACTTGTTTACTTATAATAAATAAGCATGCATTTATTAATACAGTTTTTATTTTCTCTTTATTAGTGGTATTGGTTTCCCTTGGGACGTACATAATACATTTTCCTTTAAAAAAATATATTTATTTATTCCTTTTTTTTTCTAGGGGATGGGGAACGGGGGGGGGTTATGAGGTAGTGGGAGGGGGGTTATGAGGTAGTGGGAGGGGGAGTATGATTCCCTTGGCCTGGGCTGGGGCTTTCTCTTCCCGCGCAAAACAATTTAGTTCTTTTATTTTAGTGACAGCGCCTAGAGGGGTCTCTCAGTACTCTATCAGCCAAGACTGTCACTCCCCGGGCTTAAGGTTTTTTTGGCTGGGTGTTTTCCCTCAGTTTATCTGTTCCGACCTTCGTTATGTTTATTTTCCTTCTCTCTACCTTCTTCCTAGCCCTTTCATCCTAAGCGCAACAATATCTACCACACTCCTCCTTGGGGGCTAGAGTCCAACTTCCTTCCGTTAAAAGTAGCAGCTGTTTCTGAAAATTGGGTGTGTTGGGATGGCGCCCCCTTACAAGCCCGGGAGTGACGTCTCCCAACATCATGTAAATAACGTTATTTCTGGATTGGCCTTTGGAGATATCTCTACCCTGTCCTTCCGTGATCGCAGCTCGTTTGTCACTGGGTCGCTACACCGGCGCGCGGCCGCTTGGAAAGAGATATCTCAGAATACTAGTAGTTACCCACAAGCTGAGGATGTGTTAGAGTGGATAGAAAACAAAGTTGATGTTTACAGGTATTTCAAGCACCTTCACGGAAGCTACAAAGGAGCAAGCTACGACTCGGATATTCCTACTGAGACTGTATTTTACAATAGCCCCTCTTGCAAGCCTTTTGCTGAGTTTATTTCCGAAACAATACTTGCTAGATTAGTGTCCGGCGCGATTTCTCTCTGGGGAAAAGTTAATGAGGTTCCGCAACCCCTTCTTGTAATGCCTTTTGACAGTTGAGCCAAAAAAAACACGCCTTTGCAATGATAACCGCTTTCTCGATCTGTGAATTCAAGACAAACCTTTCAAACTAGATAACTTGCTTATGCTCACCCGGTACGTAACCTCCGATTCATATCAACCAGTCTGTGACGACAAATCCGGCTATCGTAGTAGTACCTTCTTTGGTTTTCAGTGGGCCAGTTAATTTTTCCTCAGTAATACCATCCCCTTCGGATGGAAACTCTCATCCTATGTTTATCACTCATCTGGCTTGCTCGCTTCACACCATTTTCGTTCTGTAGGAATTCCTTGTACTTTGAACATTGACGACCGTCATATCGGCCAGCTCCATTTGTCTCTCGCTGACTCGCTTTACCACAGGCTTCCCACTGAAGAGCACAACAACCAACTAGCGCGTTGAGCAATTTTCCTGGTCTGTTACTACCTTATCCGCTTAGGTTTTGCTATTGGTCTGGAAAAATAAATTCTTACGCCTTTAAGAACGGTCCCGTACCTCGGTTTTGTCTCCGATTCGTCACTGCAGGCCTTCTGCCTTACTAGTAAGAAACGGTCAAAGTTCCTTCTTCTGCTTCGTGAGATATTACAGAACAAGGAAAACACAGTTACATGTATTCAGCTCCAACGGCTAGCAGTGAAATGCAACTCTTTGTCTCTCGAAGTTCCCGGTGCTCACCTCTCCACAAACGATATAAATCACGCAAACCATCTCTAAAGCCACCAAATCAAGCCGCCACATTCCCATCTCTACTGATTCACGCAAGAAACTGGAGCACTGGTTATTTTTAGACGACTGGAGGGGACATCTACCATGGCGTGAGGAGAAACACTCCCACATCATTCTTGCTCGGATGGCTCACCATTCGGTTGGGGCGGTGTCCTGAGCCCGGATTCTATCTGCGTCTCGACGTGGGATTATTGGACTGAGACGGACCAGATACTCCCTATCACTGTAGTAGGCTCTCGCTCAAGGAACAGTCCTTTCTCTGACGCTATCCGTAATTCCTGGGTTGTTTATACCGACAGCCAGGGATTAATAGGCGCCTGGAGAGGCAAGGCTCCCGTTTTCCCCAGCTTAACTCCGCTCTGAAATCTATTTTTGGGGCTCGGAGCTAGTGCCTCTCTCGTGCTATTCTACTTACCTTCGTCCAACAACCCAGCAGATGCTCCCTCAAGGCACCTATCCTTACAAGACTCAAAGCTTGTTTCGCATCTTTGGCATTTGGTCCAGGATCCTTTCAGGGGGGAGGAGTCTGGCCACACAGTGGACCTGATGGCTATTCCTTCCAATGTACAGGGCAATCGGCTAGGCATATTACCTCCTTTTTTCGCCCCGCGTATAGTGCTTGGAGCCGCATGGGTTAATGTCTTGGCTCAGAACCGACATCACTCACCATCCTCTCACGTTATTCTCAATAATCCCTATGTTTCCCCTCCTACTTTCAGTTCTTATTCCTCCAATTCTGCTGTACATATTCCCCCACTCTCCATACCGTGCTCAGTCATCGTGCTAGACATTTACACTCGGCGATTCTGATGGCCAGTCCTGAGAGCTCGCTCGCTACGATCTGTTAAGCTAGCAATGCGCGGGGAGTTGGGCGCCCTCCTCGCCCCTACTCGGGTTGGGTTTTCCTCCTCCTGGAAATTCCCATGGGACTTGGGTTTTTCGCCTTTAACTCGCGTGTTCTGGATTAATAACGAGATACCTCACATACATTTATATTAGGCATAAAAGCGACTTTGTTTTGTTTTCGATTGTGACTTAATAGTAATGCTTATTTCAATCCCTTGTGTAATTATTAGCAAATTAATGTAAGCGTTAATAAAAATGTGTTGCAGGAACTTCCTTGCGTTGCCCGTCTATGTGTCCCGACTGTTGGCTGCCCCCAGTGCGAATATCCGAACGATAAGACCTTCTGTTTCTGCCAGATGTACATGTGTGGCTATCAGCGCAAAACAACTGCGGCCCCTTCAGCTCAGTCCAGGCATTGACCTTGATTGTATAGATTCCCGCCTTCTAGTTATCGACTCTGCAGCCAGGTCGACCGCATACGCTAAAGCAGAAATCCTCTCTCCGTCCAGAGCTGGAGTCCTTTTTGCACTCACTTCCGTGGAACAAAACCGTATTCTCAGCTACCCCAATAATTGTCTGTCGCTTCCTGGTTTGGAAGGAAAGCAAAGGAAAAACAAATTTCCATTCCCCTGGTTGTTCTCAAGGTCGTCAACAACCCTCTACACCATGCAAAATGCCCCTCTCGTCTCTCATATAATACAGTAGACTCATACATCGGAAAACTTCCAAAGACATTGGTCGTATAAGTGAATGGTACGCAATACTTAATTTAGGTAACCCAGTTGAAGACCCCTTCGTGAAACAGCACCTTAGGTCCGTGACGGCTGAGCAGCTCCAAGCCCACGTGGTCCCCCAGCAGGCCGCGCCTTTATTTATGTACAAACTACTCACCCTAGGTCGCTTTCTCGACGCGAACATATCGCAGTCTCCCCCGCGTCTTAAGGACCTCTTCATTTTTTAGTGGAGACCGTGGCGGAGATCTTTGCCAAATGATATATCAGGAAATCCTCAGATTTCAGGACGATTCAGGCTTTCTTTTTAACTTTAAGGGACGGCACTGTAAACATGTTCGGGTTAGACGTTGTAGTATTTCGCGTATACGTATTTAGTGAAAATCACGGAGAGAGAGAGAAGTACGTGTTCGAGAGACGAGTGGTTGTTTATTGACTGCCTTAATTCCTTAGCCACATTACAATATATCAAGTAGGTAGTCATATCGTGTTACATTAAGTATGCAGACCGGAAATGCTACTAAATATACTACAACTTCCCCTTAAAGAAGAGTGACGAACTTTTAACACGAACAAAACAAATTTTAAACATTAAAAAAGAAACTTCTGCATGAGTTCAAGTGTCCATTAAATGTCCAGTTTGTCTGGCTGTTTCACTAGTCTCCCCGAACGTGTGCGATACTCCTCACTGCTTGACTGTGCTACAGTGCTTGGTGGCTGCATGCTCTTATCCTCAGTCACACGTTTAGTAATGGGTGCGGAAGGATCATCGTCCCTGCGTGTGAGTGGCTGAAGGCAGTTGCTCTGTTGTCCTATTGCCCTATTTGTCTTGCAGAAGGTGTCTGCGGTTTCGGCGATAGACGGCTCCATCTTCAGTCTCCACGATGTAACTTCTGGGTGTTTGTGCTGGCTCAACAACTTTTGCAGGTTTCCATTCCCCTTCCCGTTTAACTCGGACCGTTTCACCTGTCAGCAGGGACTTCAACGGAACGGTCGACCTGTCGTATTATGCCTTTTGGATGTTCTGCTTTTCCTTGAGTCGAGCTTGCCTTTCCTGGTGACTAGGACTCTCAGGAAGCAGGTGGTTCGTAGTGCAGGGAATAAGTGCTTGCAGACGTCTACCCATGGATAACTGTGCAGGAGACTTGTAATTGTCAACTGGTGTGTTGCGATGCTCTAGAATAGCAAGATAAGGATCTTTGCCATTACGCTTGGCCTTTTCGGGCATTCGTTTGGCTGCCTGGACGGTCTTTTCGTCTAGACCGTTGGACTGCGGATACTTGGGGATCGCTAATATGTGCTTTAAATTCCAATCTGCAGTAAACTTTTCAAATTTCTTCGAACCGTATTGAGGCCCGTTGTCTGACTTGAGTATTTCCGGTATCCCATGCCTTGCGAATATCGGCTTTAATTTCCGGACTACACTTGCTGTAGTTGTACTGTGCAGAGATGCGATATCCCAAACACGGCTGTAGTAGTCGACTACTACCAGGTAATTGTCGTTGTTCCAAGAGAACAGGTCTGTGGCCACGATCTGCCAGGGATACTCGTGAGAGATCATAGGCTCTTTTGTGTTGTTGTTTCTTAGTTCCTGGCAGACTGAGCACTGAGAAACAAATTCCTATATCTGCTTGCTAATGCCAGGCCAATAAACCAACTCTCTGACGCGACGTTTGCTGCGTTCGATGCCTAAGTGCCCTTCGTGTATCTTCTTCAGGACCTCACTTCTCATCGCTCGAGGCACTACGATAGTCTCGCCTTTTAAGACGATCGCTCGAGGCACTACGATAGTCTCGCCTTTTAAGACGAGGCCATCATGGACAGAGAGTTTGCCTCTGCTGGACCAGTATCCACGTATTCCTAATGGGACGCTTTGTTTGTGGTTCGGCCAACCTCTGTAGATTATTTCTGTTAACTTCATCATCGTTGGGTGTCGTTCGATGTTTCACCGCTGAAGTTCGGCTAGCTTTTGGTCGCTAACGGGAAGATGTGCTATGACTGAATGTACACAAGTCACTAGCTCTTCGTCCCTCTTGGTCGGTGGATGGAAGGTGTGCTCTTGAGAGTGTATCTGCAGCATATTAGCTCCTTCTCCGGCTTGTACTTGACGTGAGCCACCCTGTAGCAGCACTGCACACGAGACCTGACTTCCACGCGTCTACCTGCAACTGCACGGGCTGCGCTGGGTCGTAGTACTTCAGGATTCCTGGGCTCATCAAGAGCTTCTTGATATCATGGGAGTGACTGCGCGTGGCGCTCTGTCCAGTGCCAGGCGATGTCCTTTCTGAGAGCTCACGCAGGGGGCGCTGTAACATCGGAGACATTGGGGGGCGAACTTGGCCACGTAGTTGACCATGCCGAGTAGCCGTTGTATATCGTGCTTGTCTTCTGGCGCTGGCATACTGGTTATGGCTTCCAGTTTGGATGCGTCTGGCCTGACTCTATGCTTAAGTACATGGGCAATGTACAAAACTTCAGGATGCCTGAGATTACATTTGTCGGGGTTAAGCCTCAGGTTGCATTGTCTTGCCTTTGCAGTGTTCTCTCAAGTCTCTCATCGTGTTCCTCTTGGGTCTTGCCCCAAACAAGAATATCGTCAATGGCTGTCTCGACTCCTTCGATATCATAAAGCAGTTCATGCAGTCCTCTTGTGGAATACTTCTTGGGCGCTGTGAATGACGAAGGGCATTCGAGTGAAACGATATCTGCCAAACGGCGTTGCGAACGTTGTGAGAATTGAACTTTCCCTCGTTCAGCGGTATATGACATAAACCCGATCTTGCGTCCAATATTGACAGATATTTCGCACCGCTTAACCTCGTTGTTATTTCCGCTATCGTCGGCAGGTGATAGTGTTCCCTCTTGATGGCCTTGTTCAGTGGACGGAGATCAATGCAAAATTCGCAGTTTGTCGCTGCCTTTCTTTTCTACAGCGACCATCGAGTTAATCAGTCCGTGGGCTCATCAACTGGAACGATGACGCCTTGACTGCACATGTCGTGGAGAGTTTTGTTGACTCTATCTTGTATGCCGTACGGGATTTGCCTCGGAGGATTTATCACTGGTGTGGACCGTCTGATCTAGCTCGATGTGATCACGGGCGTTCAAGGCACCCAAGTCCAGATAAAACGTCCGCGTACTTCGTCTTTATCCCTGGCTGTGAACATTTCAAGATCTTCATTGTTTACGGCACTGATCATGAAATGTACAAGTCCCAATTCTGTGCACGCTCCGATGCTGAGTACCATTTCGCTCTGTATGTAAACTCTAGATTATGCAGTTCGTCATTATGCTTTGCACTCCAATGTGCACACAGCTTTCATTGGCATGTCCTTGCCATTATAGGCACTAAGGCGAGCTCTGGGCGGCCTGAGCTGAACTGTAAACCTTTCTGCTATCTTCTTATACGTTGTTGACGGTATGACGTTAACTTATGCTCCGGTATCTAGCTTGAGCTCTATTTTGGTGTTGTTCACCGCGAGTGTGGACGTATTCCGTTTCGGATTTCCGTATCCTGTCAACGGTTTCAACTCTCACGCTGATAGTGTCTCGGTAGAAATGGTTATCTTCGGGCTCTCCTCTTCGTCGTGCTGCCACGAACGACATGAATGAACTTGTTTCTTCTCTGACCGGCACATCTTCGCATAATGGTTTGCTTTCTTGCACTTATTACACTAGCGGCCATAGGCTGGGCATTGTCCCCTTGTATGCATGCCTCCGCAATTTCCACAGTCACGCGTGTACTCTGCTTGACCCTGTGGAATGCTTCTCCTCGTTTCCGGTTGAGCTGTGGCGGAGTTGCTCTGGTTTATGTTTTGAGACCTGTGCACTGTTCTGGGTCGTTGCTTCACTTCGCTCACATTGCTTTCACTTTCACTAGAGAACAACTTCATTTGTTGTTTTGACATTTCGTCGACTCTGCATATCTCGACGGCTCGCTTCAGGGAGACTTATGATTCACGCAGTAATCTTTCGCGTACCTTTTCGATGAGATTCCGCTTACGATACGGCTACAAATGAGGTCGTCCTTTAACTCGCCCCATTCACACGATGCAGCGAGAGTTCTAAGATCGGTTACGTACTGGAGGATCGACTCACCAGAAGCCTGGTCTCTTGTAAGGAAACGGTGTCTGTCCACTACAAGGTTTTTCTTTGGTTTGCAGTGCGCCTCGAATTTAGCGAAAATAATGCCTGTTGTGATCACCTCTTGCCTCTCTTCATCGGTTTCAAAATCAAATGTGTCTGATTTCTTGACCGTCTTTGCCAATCATGCACATAAATATTGCGACTTTCTCTTCCTTGCTTCTTTTCTTGCATGTTGCAGTGAGATAGTACTGCATTCCTCTTTTCCAATGCCTCCAAGTTTCTGGCAGGTTTTGCGGGTTTGTGAAATCCATTTCACCCGGACCTTTGATTTGGTTCATCGTGCCGGTAATGTTTCGGCGCTGGCCGATCTGTTGTATTTCTTGTTGTTTTCAACTGTTGCTGTTCACTGAGCTTGAATGAGTTTCTTCTGACACTATGTAGTATTTCGCGTATACGTATTTAGTGAAAATCACGGACAGGCAGAAGTACGTGTTTGAGAGACGAGCGGTTATTTATCGACTGCCTTAATTCCTTAGCCACATTACAATATATCGAGTAACTAGCGATATCGTGTTACATTAATAATGCAGACTGAAAGTGCTACTAAATATACTACAGACGGCATCCCAACTCTAATATATGCCTCGTTAAAGCCATTGAAAGTTATATCCGTATGGCTCTCGTGATGGGAATCGACCTCTCTAGCGGTTACCTGTTCCGCCCAACGGATCCCGCGTGGTTAACACCCATTTTTCAGTTCTACGGCAGAGTCAGAACTACGGTCCTATCTGAAAGAGGGAAAGATGGATGGCGGAGCTACCCTCCAGTTTCCGCTCCGGGTGTGGCGTCACCTTGGCGTTAGCTGGCTCATCCCTTGCAGATGTAACGTCTCGTGTTGGCTGGCGCAAGGATGAAAACGCCCAATATTACATGAAGCTAGCCCGCATCCTACGCTATGATGGGCCTTCACGTTCCCTCTCAGCGGTGGATTCCAATGATACTGCCGCCACTGACCTCGACACTGACTTGAACGGACTAAAACAGTTTGTTTGCGCCTTTTCTGGTTTTGGTAATTCTTGAATCCTACCAACTCTTCTTTTCTTGTCTATTAAATTTAATCTATTTGGGATTGGGTAGGAGAGATAGGCCTTAGGCTTAGCCACTCCTATTGTCCCGTCCTTTATAACCGTATAGCCAGGAGAGCAACCAAGGTTTCCTCCCATAGCTTATTGAGTGAAGGGAAGATCGCTGGAAATAGATTACTATGTAATACTGTCGACTTTTAGCTCTGATCGGTGTTTATTTTATTTGAATGAATTCGCCACATTACATGAAGTTGTAAAAGTAATATGTATAAGTAATTAAATAAATATATGAACCAAGTAGTGACAAACTTACAGCTAAGAAAAATCAATTAATTAATAAGAAACAAATCGTGGCACGGGAAAGGAACAGCACTTGCGTCCCAATATCATGCCGCACGGTTGACGTCAGAGTTTTGCGTGCAATGCATTGTAGGCTTAAAATGCGGACAATAATAATCAGATTCGTATAGGTATTAAATCAAATGGGGACGAGTGAAATTAGAGATAAATGTCACGCGTGTTTGTCAAAATCGAAGTAAAATTACGTAGATTTTGACAAACACAAGTGAAATTTATCGCTAATTTCACGAGTCACTATTTGATTCGGCCTATTAATATTATGGAGGGCAAATTACGATCCAGAAAAACAAGATTTTAAGCGCGCGTAGGCGGCGTTTGAAATTTCACATGTGAAATTACAAATTACGACCAATTACGCATGAAATTTTATGTTGAAATTAGGGATTAATTTGTTCACTATGGTATTAAGAAAGAGAAGTCCATATTTCCTTTCTTTGTATTTGATAGAAATATGTCGGAAAGTACCACCAAAGCGGTTGTTTTGACCGAGGATAATGTACCTGGTGCAAAACTGATGAAGTTACCTGCTGAAAGCAGTGTTTTAGAGCTAAAACGTTGGCTAGAGTGTCGTGGCGAAAAAAAGAAACATCTACTTATCATCCATGTGTATGGAACAAAGGAAAAGAGTAAAAGAAATATGCAAGGGCGCTCCATGAAGCTACTTACAAGTCTAGTAAGATGAGAAGCAATAAAGAGCTGTATAATTGGGACCCAAGACCCAATTATAGCATAGGGAAAACATTGATAAGCCCTCCTGCATGAATTCATATGTAATCTGCAATCAGACAGCGCCAATAATAATAATAGAGAAATATGTATGTGGGAAACTTTCCTAAGATTCGAATACTTAGATTTTGAAGTCAATGACACAGAAAAGCTGTGTATACAGTCCTTAGTAGAACAATTTGAAGCAGGATTGGAGGAAGATATCTTGAAAACTACTCTAGGCAGTCATAATGCATGTCAAGTTCCTGGCACAGAGCAGCAAAGCAACAGTGATGGGTGGTTTCAAGCACGTTGGCCCAGAATATCTGCATCAGTATATGCAAGAGTGTGTGTCTCATGGGAGAAAGATTGGTCAATGGGGAGTGTCATACTTACAAGCATCAATACTACAATTGGATAAATAACAAGCTGTGGGATCCACAAGTTATAATGACACCTGACATGCAGAATGGCCTAAAAGAAGAGCCATCTGCCAGAGTAGCCTACAGTAAATTTACTGGTAACAAGATTATAGACAGTGGATTATGGGTAAATAGTAAATAATCACATTTAGGGGCAAGTCCAGATGGGGTGATACTAAACAACGATTCAGGAAGAGCTGAATCGTCCCACATGGATCCTTGCCTTTGCAATCCTCTTGTTTGCCACGACTTCTTCTTTGGTAAAACCATCTCTCTTTCCAAGAAAAGCAGGTATATGGATAGTTGCTAACTTTGGTATAAGCAAATATTGGATTGTAAATCCTTTGTCCACTAACAAGGAATCACCTGGATTTATGTGCTCTAAGATTCCACATTGCTCAAAAAGGCTAACATCATCGAGACTCCCTTCAAACAGATCTGATACAAAACAAGCTGCACCATTCACAGCAATCAGACATTTCATAGTAGTATGATGCTTATAACTGTGTTGGTCAGCGGTCGCCGTCACCAATATATGTATTGGGCCCCCTGTGTTGTAGTTGTTGGGTCCGCCATATTGACAAGTT
This sequence comes from Actinernus sp. WN-2022, assembly GCA_030867875.1. Taxonomy (NCBI): domain Eukaryota; kingdom Metazoa; phylum Cnidaria; class Anthozoa; order Actiniaria; family Actinernidae; genus Actinernus; species Actinernus sp. WN-2022. The sequence goes on from JAOWCC010000237.1 coordinate 1,132,413, forward strand.
GAATAAACAAGTTGTTATCCCAAGTTCAGGCTCTAGACTTGGTGTCAGAAGTGGTTTAAACAATGGCAAATATCAAAAGACCCGAACTGAAGCTAACAGGTAATGTGTCAGAGAACTTTAAGAACTTTGAGCTGGGTTTCAATGATTACTGCATTCAAGCAAATTATCGAGATTTGGCTAAAGATCCGAGCACTGAGCAAAGTGCACATTATAAGAGCCCGAAGATGGAAATTTCAGCCTGACGGTCCTCTATGCCTGATGAGGCACTGTCAGTTATAAGGTACACAATTGAGCCACAACTCGGGGAGGAAGATAAAAATAAGCCATGGATTTGGATGGAGAAATTACGCAACCATTATACAGGATCCACAGGAAGATCACTACAAACCGACCGGTTCAAATTTTGGACAGCAGCTCAAGCTTCACAGGACACAGTACAAGAATGGGAGGTCAAGGTTAGACAGGCAGGTAGCCTATGTGAATATGGTGGATTGAGTGATGAATTATGTAGAGGTAAATTCATTTTCGGCCTTAAGGATGACGTAAGGAGAACAGAACTAATGAAAACACATCTAAAAATGGATAACTGCAAGAAAACACTACAGGATGCAGTTGCAGAGGGGAAGGCCATAGAATCGGCTAAACAAGCAAATAAGCTTATCGCTGAATCGTCCAGATCAATAAAGGAAGAGGTCAATTGGACAGGCTTAAAACACAAGCAGATGAAACTACGGAGAGAGCCTGGGACGTGCTTCTGGTGTGGTGATAGACGTGGGACCCATCCCTGGAAGGTGTGTCCGGCCAATGGAAAAACATGTATTCGTTGTGGGGGCAATGACCATTTCGCCCGAGTATGTTTGGAAGAACCCAAACACAAACCTCGAGATCCAACAAGATATGGCAGAAATAGACCCCCACGACGGAGCTAACCAAGCAATTACCAGCGTGATTCCCGACCAAATGCACCCAACCAAACAAGAGACCTTCATTACACGGACCATGTAGATGATGAATACTATGAGACACACCCAGATGTCCCAGATCAAGCAGGCTTCATGTACTCCCTAGAAACCGAAGTCCATAGTGTCGCCACAGGTATCCCGGAGAAACGATACTTCACAAACCTGTCACTCTCCGCTACAGGTTCCAGGTTCAAGAAAGTCCAGTTCCAGATAGACACAGCAGCCACATGCAACACGATATCAGATAGCACACTGAAGACCATGCTACCAGATGCAAAGCTTGAAAACTCGCCATACTTACTATTCCCGTATGGAAATTCGAAGCCACTACACCCTCTGGGGCAAGTTGAGCTCGTTTGGGAAAGAAAGAAGAAATACGAAACCCTTGTCTTTAAAGTTCTCCCTGAGTCTTGTATGGGACACAAACCAGCACTGCTTTCTGGGAACGACAGTGAAAAGCTGGGACTAATACAAATTGAAGCAGATGAGATACACTCCCTTTCTTCTGCTGTGAACAAGGAGGCAAGTACTACAGACGATCAGCTACCATGCTTTCAGATTTCACCACCGCGAAGCAGACAGAGTGAAGTGCAAAATACGCCACTCTCGGAACCGACACCGACACCGACACCGACACCGACCTTAACCTGTAACCTCATACAGCAGATCCACGAAGACACCACAAACCAGTGCAAACCCCCACGACATCACCCTTACTGGAGGCCGACGCTTACCGTCATCAGGAAATCTAACAAAATAAGATATAGTCAGTCAATACGCCGAATGTTTTGAAGGCCTGGGACGACTTGGACCCCCGGTGCATTTCACGATTGATGAAAGCGTACAACCAGTACATATGCCAGTTCACAAGATACCAGCATCGAAAAGAGAAAAAGAGAAAGAAACCCTAGATCGCTACGTCCAGGCAGGAGTTCTAAACAAAGTCAATGAGCCAACACCATGGTGCTCTGACGAGCTTATCAGAGAAACACCAAACAAATTCAGAGTTTGCATAGACCCAAGTCAGACCGTAAACAAAGCGATCCAGCGTCCAAGGCACCAAATGCCTACACTGAATGAACAGCTCCACAAACTTAGTATGGCCAAGTGCTTTTCCCTAGTAAAGAATGTAATATATAAAGTGGTAAGCTGTAGTGCTAAGTGTGCACGCCCTATGAGGGAAAGAGAAAAAATCTCTGACCCAAGTGGGACTCGAACCCAACGACCTCCAGGTTACATGTCTGGCGATCTACCAACTGAGCTATCAAGTCAGATGAGAGCAATCGTGGGTATTGGTGCGTTATATGGGGTCACGGCGATTATATATGTATATGTAGTTATGATATCATAACTACTTTTCCCTAGTAGACGTAAAGGATGGATTCCTCCACATTCCCTTCGATGAAGAGTCGTCATGGATGACAACGATGCACACATCATACGGGAGATATCGCTGGCTTCGTTTGCCCTTTGGTATAACAAGTGCACCCGAAGAGTTTCAAATGAGACTTCCAACCGTGTTGGAAGACCTAGAGCGCATTATTTGCGTGGCAGATGACATCCTTGTATTCGGAGAGGGCACCACCACTGAGAAAGCACAGCAAGACCACGATCGACGCTTCATAGCACTGATGGAACGATGCAATCAGAGAAACATCAAGCTTAATGCAAGAAAGCTCCAGTTCAAACTGCAGGAAGTGAAATTCATGGGCAATATAATATCTGATGAAGGCATGAAACCAGATCCGGACAAGGTATCAGCGATAACACAGATGCCTGCTCCACAGAACAAAGCAGCTCTGTTACGATTTATCGGCATGGTCAACTACCTGTCGCCCTTCTACAAGAACTTCAGCTCGGTCATACAACCACTTAGAATGCTCACCCATGAAGATATGCCATTCAGTTGGTCCGAATCACAAGACAGAGCTTTTAACGAAGCAAAGCAACTCCTCACATCAGCCCCAGTCTTGGCCTACTATGACCTCAGCAAGCCAGTAGTTCTACAGACAGATGCCAGCGAGAACGCCCTGGGTGGAGCCCTCCTACAGCCCAATCGCGATGGCAAATTACAGCCAGCTGCATACACATCGTGCAGCATGAACGCCACTGAACAACGGTACTCGCCGATCGAAAAGGAGTGTTGGCGATCTGCAACTGCTTTTAGAGGTTTGACCATTGGCTCTATGGCAAGTCTGATATTGAGGTCCACACAGATCATCAACCACTGGAAACAATAACGAAGAAGGCACTGAACAAAGCCCCAGCTCGCCTGCAGAACATGCTCATGAGACTACAACGCTATCGGTTCAAAGTCACACACAAGATAGGCACATCTCTCCACTTAGCAGATACCCTGTCGCGAGCAGCGCTGTCAAAGCCAACAGAAGCCAAGATGACAGGATTTGATGTCTTTCGAATGGATCTGGAGTCACGATAGGAAGATACCAACCCAGGATTGCAAGAAGACACAGAGAAACGCATACGCGACGAAACAAGCAAGGATGATGCATTGCCAAACCTGTACAGAGTAATAACACAAGGCTGGCCTGAAGACAAAGTCAAGATTGATGACTCTCTACGGCCTTATTGGAACTATAGGGATGAGCTATCTGTGCAGAATGGAATAATTTACAAGGGTACACAAGTACTGGTCCCGCCGTCTATGCGGAAAGAGATGCTTCGCAAAACACATGCAAACCACTTCGGAGCTGAATCAAGCATACGAATAGCACGAGATATCCTGTTTTGGCCCAGGGTGAGTAAGTCTATTCACGACATGTGCGACGCTTGCAGCACCTGCGCGCAGTATGGGAAAACAGCGCCAAAAGAACCAATGAAATCGCTGCCGATACCAACGCTACCGTGGCAGATTGTCAGCCAAGACATATGTGAACTGGGGCAAAACAAATACCTAGTTACCGTATGCCACTTTTCGGATTGGATAGAAGTTGACGAGCTGGAAGACACCCTGGCAAAGACAGTAATCGAAAAAAAAAAAAGCTCATTTTGCAAGATATGGGATCCCCAGAATGTGTCAAAGAGATAATGGACCACAGTTCATAAGCGAAGAGTATAGGAACTTCTCAAGAAACTTCGGCTTCAAACATACCACGTCATCGCCATACTACCCCAAAGGAAATGGTAGAGCAGAGGCTGCTGTTAAGGCTTCAAAATCCATGCTGAAAAAAGCCGACAACTTCCACAGCGCTATGCTGAACTACAGAAACACCCCACCTCAAGGTCACAGCTACTCTCCTGCTCAACGGATGTTCATACGACGCACCAATAAACTGGTAGTACCATAAGAAGAAACAGAGTCCATATCACGCCGGCAGCGCCACTTCAACGGAACCATCAACTTACGGCTATGCCGAGTCACCAGCCAAGACCTCAACTGCCAGCAGCGCCAACCCCAAATCATCAGCCCAGACCGGAAGTACAGCAAGCAACAATTGCAGAGAAAAATGCCGCCGCCAACAGCTCAGAGCCACATCCGAGACAAACACCGCCACCACCGATGCCATCGACTGATGCAGCGGACGAGTCACACACTGCAGAAGGACCAAGAATAGTTCATGCGGTTCCAGCGGAAACAACCACCAGATGTGACAGGGTCATTAGGACCCCCGTTAGGTTCAAAGACTATACACCTTAAAAGGACATGTAAATAATGTATATAGTTTTTTTCTTTTCAAAGAGGGGGAGATGTTGGTCATGTTGGTCAGCGGTCGCCCGCACCAATATATGTATTGGGCCCCCTGTGTTGTAGTTGTTGGGTCCGTCATATTGGAATCGAATAAACAAGTTGTTATCCCAAGTTCAGGCTCTAAACTACTGGAGTACATATTACCTTGCTGAGCATAATCTGTGGGGGATTCACAGAAAAATCCAGTGCAGTCAACAGAGCATCTGATGTTTTTAAACTTTCTGAAGAGTTTGGGGAGCAAAGGTTTTAGTGTCTGTCTATCAGGAAACATTAGGTACTTGTATTCCTTGAAATGGCAGAATAAAACTGAATCCATGTCGTGAATATCTTACGGACAAGTGCATCGTTCAGGTTGTACATGTGGGCAATTGTTGTAATATTGAAACCCCTTCGTAGCCTTAAGATATGGGTATACGTTAGATGGCTCAACATCATGGAATTCGTGTTTTTCGAAAAATCAGTATTATATGGTCATGAACTTTATTTTTACAAACTAAAATTACAGGATCACTGCTTTTTAATACCGCTAAACGCTCTTTTTAATTTCCCGCCATTAATAGCGCGCGAAAAGTGATTGACATCTCATGGATAATTACGTAGTCGGCGCGCCGCGTTGCCGCCAACTCGGCATAGTTACAAACCACAACAACACTGCGCGATCGCTACACGCTACAATGCCTAAAAACAGTAAAAAACATCCAGGGAAAGGAAAACGAAACTGCCCTTGGTCGAACACACGAATCACTAAACGTCGAAAGACTAAAGGGAAAGAATTTCGCCAAAAAAAAAAGAAGATTTGGCGGAAAGCGACAAAGGTTCTTGGTACGAACAACCGACAAAGGGCGATGACGATAAGCTTACTCCGAAACCGAGTGTCTCCGCAAGAAAACTTTGGGACACCGAGCCCGTGGAAGAGGTTTCTGAGGAAAGAATGAATAACATAGTAGTGGACAGAGAACTCTTGAATCGGGCGATTGATAAGTCGATGGTTTGCAAGGACTACCATTGTCCAGTAACATGTGAAGAAGTAGATGGCAGTCGCTACGGCTTGGGTAAAAAGTTGACCTTTGTGTGTTCGAATGAAAACTGTATGCTGTTACAAATGCCCTTTTACTCGAGCAACAAAGCAGGAAAACTATTTGAAATCAATCGAGCATCGACGCTTGCCTTTCGAATAAACTAAAATTTAGAATCAGATAACAAGTACTCACCAAAAGCGCATGAGCCCAGTGGCAATACTCCAGTGGCAATACTCCAGTGGCAATACTCCACATATCTTATTCGTCTTGGAAGCTTCCCGCGCTTTATTTTGTTGTTCATACTCGCTTCTAAATGTGTGGCGAAGTTATGACCATCGTATCTAGAAAAGAAGGATAATAAATGAAATTTAACTGGAATAATCGCAGTTCCTGAAACAGCTTTTTGCCAGAATTGATTTGTACTTGCTACATGCAGTAGCTCATATTTACCAAGCGTCACGTTCTAGCATTCTGAAACAATATTCGTAAAACAACTTACCCTTCCTGTCGCATTTAATTTATTATGGCAGTTTTCGCCTCTCCCAGTGAAACAGGCGGTTGTTGTTCTGTCGAACACGTTGATTTCTTCCGAGATTTGCGAGCTTTACCCATTTCCGCGGCACCAAAAACAAGGCAATAAAAATGCTGTGAAGTCGAAGTGTTGTGACGATAATAATAACTATGATCAGGCTTTCCTCGAAGAGTTTAAAAGCTATCAGCTTTCAGCTTCCGGTAGCTTCTGATTGGCTGAACGTAATTGGCTTTCAAGTAGGAGGTGGAGTTTGTCATCCAACCGTGAAGTGCACACATAATCTTTACAGCGGCTTTTTTAGGACTTTATTTTCAGGAATAATATCGAGCTTCCCGAAGCTCTAGCCCCGACTGGTTTTGTTCAAATAACCTCACATTTTCGGTAATAATAGAAAACTGTGTCATCTACTAAACAGTGTCAGCGAATTTCGATTTTCCTCCGCAAACTGATTTTATAATAAATTTCGTGTCCTAGTTTTGTAAGAAATGCGAGTTTCAACTTTGTCAATTCATATTTCTAAGAATATTCAATATATCAAAAATCGCTGACATCTTTTTGCTAGATCATCTATTCATAACTGAAATACGATAAAGTCTGGACGTGTGCACAATCACGTAAAGGGACAGGAGCTGAAATAGTAAACACAGTAGTTTTCACTTTGAGGTCTAAAAACCGTAACTCAAACTAAAATTTAATCAAAACGGACCATTCATCAGATAAATCAATCTTAGAGCTTTAAAATGATATATAACTGTGCCCCGTGCGAATTTTTTTTCCAGGAGACCCCTCTAACGTATACCCATACCTTAATATGGTAAGGAAGAGCTGTTCCTTTACAGACAGTTTTTGTAGTAGCCTTTGACTTTGAGGAGGTGTCACACTTTCGCTGGTCTTCGCTCGTGTATTCCAGTACGTCAGGTTATATTTAGCATTGCCTAAAAAGTTCAAAATAGCCTCAAATTGTGATGGATATAACCCAATGAAATATTTGCTTTTCTTTGTGTCCGCAAGGATGACAGTTGGCGACATGAAGTTTGAATGAATTTCTGCCTGTTTCACGATCCCAGTCGCTGGACTATCACATGCACGGTCCCGAATTGCTAATATTTGGTAATCATAGACTCAATTTTAGCTCCTAGTGCGTACTTGCAATAAACTGTCTGTGTTGCTTTATCATTTTCCGATGAATGAGCTTCGGTGATATCAAGAGAAGCACTGGTAGTATCACTTGACATGCCTTCTGCAGGGTCATTTATACACTCGGCATTTGGTCGAGTCTTCTTGACCTCCATTAAATCAGTGTATGGCTTTTAGGAGCTTTCCTCTTCACACAGCGTTTTGCAATTTCTATCTCAGAAAGCCTGGCAGCATATGGATTTGGATGATCATATGTTGGGCCCTTGCCGCCAACAAAATGTAGCGAAGAGATGTAGGTATCGTTCATAATTTTATCTATTCCAAAATCTTTCCTGCCACAAGCGTGTAGCCATCTTTTCGCCTTTTCAGTTTTCTCCATCTGTTGGCTTTTCTAAAGCAAACATGCAATTAAATATATCCAACTACCATGCTTGTTTGCACAAAACACATCAGGTGACTGTGAATCATGACATGCTTACACTGCATTTCTCTTTATCCAATTTTGAAGCACCAATTCCAAAATGCATTCTGAGTAATAGGCAAAAATTATTGTAGGGTTTTACCCCTACAACCAAGAGAGAAACATTTTTGGCTCCAACTCACAAATAAAAACACAAGTGTCAAATGCATAAATGCAAGAGAAAACTCTTCACAAAAGCCAAGTAGTTTTTAGCCTTCATCAGACTTTAGGATGTCCTCTGGTTTACTTCCAATGGCCTATTTGACCAAAATTAGAATAAAACTCTACAAAAGAAATTGCTGCAGGCCATTGCCAATGCCGTAGAATCTTCCCAAATTGCATTCTGGGTAAAGCCTGAGCCACTGACTTTATGGTTTGGCAGTATGTAACTGAACAGGGCTAGCCAAACTTGTACTGAGTGGGGTGAGTTGAGTTCACTCATTTAACCCAAATTGGCACAGTAGATCGACAATGTGTTAAAGGAGTTGTATTGTTTGTCTCAAAATCCACTACCACCACAGTGCACCTAGAGCCTTAAGTTTAGATAATTAAGGAACAGGAAAATAAATTGTGATTAGAACTGGCAGGACTAATGCTTTCAGTTTATACATTTGTTGAAGTGACAAAACGCCCTTGTTTGTTGTTCAAACCCTTGCATTGTTTTCCATAATGATTGACATCTAAAATTAAGGTATAAGGAAAATAAAAATAATTTATCACTTGTAATTAACAGACATTTCAAATTATTTTAGTTCAGTATATGTGTACATGTGTAAATAGTATTTTACATGTTGCTTTTATCATTGTGCTACAGTGGATTTTCTGAGTTTTCTCCTGCTCAAGCCTCAAGGCTGAATAATTCATGTATTACATGTAGGCCTAATTAGTAAATACCTGTAATTGATTTTCCAATGAATCTTTATTCAAAGATATAAGCTTGATCAACATTCTTCGATTTATACAGGCAAAGAGCAAACAACTGTTTCCATGGTACAATTCAAAACTAATTTCAATCAGCAATTACCTCTTTACGTACTTTTCACAGACGTAACCTGGTGAATATATCGGCTCCTACAGCTTTGCTTTGCAATTCCAGTAGTGGGCCAGGTTTTGAGCTGAGTTAGCCAGACAAATGCCCCACTTATGCTCGGGAAGTTGACAGGTTTGGAATTGGTTACAAACTCTCGAGCTTAACCCGAATAAATACCAAGGGCACTCAACCGGCGACAAATCGGATTAGCAGACAAGCGCTGACATATTTTAACAAGATCCTCTCTTTGTAAAATATATTAAATATAAGATCAGTAAGTTCACCTAATTGATCTCTTTGCGAGTGTGAAGAATATTGTTAGTGACAGAGGTGTTAATTATGAGAAGCTATCAATTAACCGCACAAAATCATTCAAACACGTGGGACAATAGGAAGAAACGCGATCCTAAGCCGGCTGACAGCTGCTTCGTATAAGGAAAGAAGTATGTATGGTATTTGTCCGGTCAAGTGGTCGTTTAGCTTGATGCAGAGACAATACCCGTCACACAATCTTCCTAGAAAACATGGAATGTCTTATAATTTTCTAGCTTGAAGACTTATATAATTACAACCAACCATTTGATCTTTAGTAGAGCTGGGTAAAACGGCATAAGATAAATTTGTTAATGAATGTCCACTTGTGTGATATGGGATTTATTATCGCTTATAAAGCTTAACGGGCACTTGGGCTTCGCTCTCGTGGCCGCTAAGCAATTACTCGCGATGATAAATCCCATATCACACTCGTGGCCATTCGTGGTCGGTAGCAAACACCGTATAAGAGAGTTAAATAATTGATTTTCATTTCGACCCAAAGTAATTCAAATTCACTTCTATCTAAATCACTTCTTTTCACAGCAATGAATGAGGAGGTGTAAAGCGCAACACCTCTCAAGTGTACCAGTAGCGATGTAGGAATTGATCATTTCCGGCCTTGAAACTCGCCGATATTTCTGCTAATATTGAATAGGCAATATTCGTATTCTCACGGACGAGCTGGAACGAACACTCAATGGAGGCTCGTGCGGGGGAATTCGCTAAAAACTATTTAGCATTAGAAAAGAATCCCCCGCACGAGCCTCCATTGAGTGCTCGTTCCAGCTCGTCCGTGAGAATACGAATATTGTCTATTCAGACAAGGAGAAAAGGCTAATTGGTGTACCTACATCGCTATTGATTACAATTAAGTGAGGATAAAGTTAAGGTAAGGGCTCTTTCCACACCCCGTTTTGAAAAGTTCGTCATATACAAATTTGCATTGTATTTTCCCGCCTAATTTTTTGTAACGGTGGTTTATATGGCAACGGTATCACTCGTGGGCTTAAGCAACCAGTTTCTACAATTCTGTAAACTTTTATGATTTTTACTTGAAAGGGGTCAAGAAAACACGAAGAAAGAATTTTGCCTCGTTTTCATGTTCAAGCCAAGCCTTAATACACTTGAGCTCCAAATCGTCTGCCATCATTCCTATCGTATCTAATTATAAACATTGGACTAAAGCCCGGAATGCGTAACGAGTCACAAAGAATTGAATTGTTTAACGAAGCTTCAGAAACTACAAAAACATTAAATTCTTGGTCAGGAACTAAGGATGCGATTTCTTCTAATTTGTCTTCAGTTAAAGATTGTGAAAAAGCATATCTTCCATTCTTTTAATTCTTGAAACTTGCATCACAGGTAAAAGGGTGTATTCTTGCTATAGGTAACAAGTTAGTACATGTTGTTTTTAATGGCAAAATATACATAAATAAATTGTTAGAAATTGTTTGGTACGTTTTTGTACATATTTCGGTTAATGACAATACTGAAAAGCTACAATGTATTCGGTAAAATTGTATGCATCAAAACATATGGAAATAATATTATTGCTCATTGCTGCTTTGATAGCTTTGTAATAATCGGGCAAAGACACCATCAGCCTTTCTTGCAAGTACTTTGGGCTTATCATACTCGACCACCTGACCCTGGTCAATGACGATCACCTTGTCATAGTCCATGATAGTGTTCAGTCTGTGTGCTATGGTCAGCACTGTGCAGCTGGAAAATTTGCGTCGGATTACCTCCTGAATGAGTTGATCGGTCTTGACGTCCACGTTGGCCGTGGCTTCGTCCATCACCAGTACCTTACACCTTTGTAGCAATGCACGCGCAAGACACAATAACTGTCGCTCTCCAACGCTAAATCCTGAACCAGATTCTCCAACGCAATACTCGAGATGACCATCGCGTTTTGCTATAGTACACTCAAGCTGCACTTCTGCCAATGCTATCCAGATTTCATCATCTGTAAACCGGTTAAATGGATCTAGGTTCTTTCTCAAGGTGCCTGCAAACAAGGCAGGGTCCTGGGGTATGACGGCCAAAGCTCTTCGAGCGGCCCGTATATTGATGGTTCCAAGATCAATACCATCAATGAAGACTTGCCCTTGAGGGTCCGGCATTCGTAACAAGGCCGCCACAAGTGAAGACTTTCCAGCTCCAGTGCGTCCGGCGATACCAACTTTCTCTTTGGGTTGGATATCTAAGTTGATGTATTTTAGCACACGAGGACCGTTCTCCAAGTACACCAATGACATATCTCGCACAGTAACAGCACCTTCACTTGGCCAGTCCTCTGGCGGGAGGGTTTCTCTGCTGTAGCCTGGTTCCGAGGGTAGTCGGCTGTACGTTATAACACGCTCTACAGACGTCATCTGGCTCTCAGCCTCTGCTCCCTGACGGATTCCATACTGTGCATTTGCCAGAATGCCTATGGCAAACGAGAGTAACATGCCTGCAAGACCTGCAAGGGAAAGTAAAAAGTGCCTTATTTAATGTTACTTTGACGGGCTTTTCATTTTCAGAGAAGAATCGAATCCAAAATCACCAAAATGTCATTCCGTCGCTTTCCAAATGCACCTAACTGTCTTATAAAGCGAGCGCCCATGTTGTCGACATCTAGCTCAAGTATGTTAAGGCTTAGGGTCTGTTATTGATATGTTAATAACGTGTTAAATATGAGGTAGAACAACCAAATTCGGTGGTAGAATGTAGCTTGATTGCTGAATAACCCAATTCCGGACAACCATTCAGGACAGGAGTGTAAATTCACTAGCTCCAGATTACCTATTACCATGTTAATGAAACGCTCAGAAGTCCACACCCGAAAGAAATGCTACTGTGATGACTTGCGAATCTCTAAGTGCACAGCTTTCCTCTCACAACGCCCTTTCAGTAATTGTATCCTCTGTGTTACATTGTGTAAAAGAAAGGAAAACATTAAAAGTTTACCTGGTCGCTGGGCCACAGCTAGTGACCCTATTGCTACTGCTATCACAAAGACAGCACACAGCAAATCCAGCTGAAGTCCAAGCCAGCGACTTGTAATTAAAACTTGGACAAATGCTCTTGTGTTTTCATTCTGATTCCTACAAAGTAACAAAAGGAAATACTTCTTCACAAAGATTATTCTGATCTATACTTCCTTGTTCTTGTTTGATTCCATAAAGAATAAGCATTATTTAGGCTCTGATCCTTTTACTAGCGCATGATTAACCTCCTGTGTAGAGATATATCAGTAGGCCTTTTGCAGGAAACAGTTACGTGCTGATATAATACTTCGTTAACGAATGCATTGAGCTCGTGATCAACATCGGAAAGTTGTTGCCATGGATGCTGGGTTGCAAGCTATCTTTAACAACGCTGTTTTAAAAAGATCGACAATCGATTGGAAGTGGAAAATAGCATGTACAAACATGTTTTGATAATAACACTAGCGATCTCGTACAAGTACCTTTAAATATATTAATTAAGATTTCTTTGCAACACAGTGCAACCACGTGACTGCATTCCTGTAAAAGGCCCATAAAGGTTGTCTCGTGCATTGTTCACAATGCATTGGGCATGTTGCATTGTACAGTCAAACACCGAATCAAACAAATCTTTTTTAAATGTTAAGAACAAGTTAATACTTCAAATTGTTACTGATCTTAATACGTATAACACGCATGCGAACTTGACTAAACACTATTAAATGAGTGCATTTCTGTCGTGGAAGGCACAATGTAATATGCATGATGCGCCATGTGGGATGTACGAACCAACCTTTCTTGAAATAGCTATATAGCTCTGGCATGATTGAATATGGATATATCAAAATAAAGACATTAAGTTCAAGATACATTGCCTAGCTATCTGCGAATGAGTGGGACGTATTTACGATTAGCTACCTAATCGGAAAATAACAGAACGAAACATTGTATTTCTATTAAATAATTAATTTAATTTAATTTCTATAAAATAACATTGTATTTCTATTATTATATTTTTACCAACATTTTCTGATATTTATACGCCCCAATTAAAACTCATCATTGCCTACCTTTGTCTAGATTGTCTAGATACATAAACCTAATATGGTTCAAAACATTGGAGACAAGATATTCATGTTGGTGCAAGGAGAATATATACGAATAAGGGTAGGGAATTTGAGATACACAGATTGAAAGATAATCAGAGAAATACCTCGTCCAATGTGACTAAACAATTGAACGAAATGAGACGATCGTTATCGAGTTTGGCAAATGATGAACTGGCAGTTACATTAAAGTGCCTATGAAGCTTATTTTTTTATTTTAGATATCAATTCTACATCAAGTGAATAGTAGAATGGTACAATATATCTTGCTTTGAATGCTGTGCCGCTGAGTTAAGGAGGTTTTAATATCCAAAATGCTAATTACATGACGTCAGGGGAGGCATCAATTATTATACAATTTGTTTCGTTACAATTAAACTAATTTTTTAAATTATCAGTGTTATACCCATGGTTGAAATAGAATGATGTTAGAAATTTGTTTTCCTATATCAGTAGAAACGCCCATTCACAACCACTAAGAAGTGATTGCAGATGCCTCCCCTGACGTCATGTAATTAGCATTTTGGATATTAAAACCTCCTTAACTCAGCGGCACAGCATTCAAAGCAAAATATATTGTACCATTCTACTATTCACTTGATTTAGAATTGATATCTAAAATAAAAAAATAAGCTTCATAGGCACTTTAAGTGTAAATATCTCCATATCGTCCTTCAGCAAAAAGAAAACACAATGGTTACTAATTAGAAGACGTTAGTTCAGCTAACTAGTACGTTTATACAAGCTGTTTATGAAGTTACAAGAAGGGAATGAGATGAATGTCAATGTTTTGGATGATGATTATGTGATTAAACTGGCCTATTACTAACATGATACTCATGTCAGCAAAGTGTCATTGAATTCCTAACTGAGGCAAAGAAGTTCTATGCTGACACACTTGAAACAGGCTCAATGAAATGTCAAGGATATCCTCATGCTAGTCATTACCTTTTAACCTCGACCTCCTCAAAGTCGAAATTTATTTAAGCAAAGGCTCAAGGCTGCAGCATTATAAATTAAAGTGGCCATTTCTCAAAGAAAAGCAAGCACCAAGGATAGCTGCAGAAGAACTTATGCTTTGACGAGTAATATCTCAAGCTAAGGTACATATCAAGAGTTTCTGAAATTTGTAATACATTGATGATTGTAATACAGCAAGCCTGACGTCTATTGTACTCTCATAAACGACCTTCATTTTCTGGAGATGTAATGGCATATCCAGCATTCATAACGGCCTTTGAGATTCTCATAGAATATAAAGTAGAACATTCTATTGAGTGGTTGTATTTAATGGATCAGTACATCACGGATATCAAGCCAAGGAATTGATAAAGGATTCTAATAGAAAGACTAAACAGCTATTGATGAAGCACTTTGGGAACACCTCCAAGATCGCAAATGCCTATATTTGTATTCAAGATCTGCTAACAGGCCTTCTGTAAAGCCGAACGATGGGACGGCGATGTAGGATCAGGATTGCCCAATCTTGCTCGATAAAATAAGGAATGCTATGACAGACATGGTGTATGTGAAGGATTTGAACACTGCTTATGGTATGCATTTATGAGTCAGTTGTGGGTGAAGTTACCAAGATATCTTCGCAGTAAATGGACGCAGTAAATATACCAAAATATGCAATGAGTCAATTTCGACAGGAATAGATCCTGATATTTTTAAGATTTCAAGAATAACCCCAGTATTTAAAAGTGGAAGTGCTATTGAACTAGGAAACTATAGGCCTATAGCTATTATATCTGTCTTCAGTAAAGTTCTTGAGAAACTGGTCCATAATCAGCTTATGTTTTTCCTAGAAAAGCAAGGTATACTGTATAATTATCAATTTGGATTTAGGAAAGGCTACTCAACTGAGTATGCAATTTTAGAAACAGTAGAAAACCTAAAAACAGCTGTAGATGAAGGTAAAATAACTTGCGGAATTTTCTTGGATTTTTCCAAAGCATTTGACACAATAAATCATGAGATACTTCTTGCAAAGATGTACAAATATGGAATCCGAGGATTACCCCATGCTTGGTTTATCAGTTATCTAGAGGATCGGAAACAATATGTAAAAATAGATACAGAATTTAGTTTTAGGCCTATAGTATGTGGTATTCCTCAAAGATCTACGTTAGGTCCCCTGCTATTCCTGCTATATATAAATGACCTCCCAAACTCGTCAATCTCGGTTACAAGTAATTAAAACAAAACAAGATCAATGTATCCGCACTATATTTTTTGCTAAAAAAAGAGAGAGTGCTGCTCTATATTATAAGCTCCTTGATATACTTAATATTGAGAATGCCTTTAACCTTAAAATCTATACTCTTATTCATAAAATTAAATATGTTAAAACAGATATTCCCCTAGCCTTTGCTGAATTAATTCCATCTGTTTCAGAAACCCATAACTATAATACTAGATATGCTTTAAATAAGAATCTATACAGACCATCTTCTAGGACAAACTATGGCTTATCAAGATTCAAGACCCTTGTATCAAGAATATGGGGAAAAATCCCTCTGAAAATTAAAAACTTATCACATAGTGGCTTTAAAAAAAGAATACAAACTGTTCCTACTTGACAGCCAGCTATAATATTGTTTTCATAAAGTTGGCATATATGACTACTACATTCTTAAGAAACTTATTTACAGTGTTAGTATAGTTATAGTACTAGAATTAGTATTAGTATTAGAATTAACATAAGTATCAAAATTAGCATTAGATTATTATATTTATGAAATTATGAAACTTGAGAAACATTAACATTAAGATTCTTATTCTTATTATTATATTTATGAAATTATTTATATGTAAACTAATTATAGCAATATTTCCTTTCGTATTATTAGCACCCTTTTCCTCTACTCGTATTATTTACAGTATTAGTATTGTTACAGTACTTAGTATTAGAATTAGTATTAGCATTAGAATAATTAACATAAGTATCAACATTAGTACTAGGATTAATATATTCAAGAAATTATGAAACTTGAGAAACATTAGCATTAGGATTATTATATTCATGAAATTATTTATATGTAAACTAATTATAGCAATATCTTTCCTTTCGTATTACCAACACCCTTTTCCTATGCTCTTTTTCTTATTTCTTTTGTATAATTCCTCTGGAATCTTTTTCCTCAATTTCTCCTCTGCGCTTTAACCACTACGCACATCTAACCTAGCTCATTACATTTAATAGCTTATATTATCATTCCTTTTTCCTAGATATTTGTAAATTTTATTTTTTTAAAGGAAAAATAGTGCAAAAATAAATGAATCTGAATCTGACAGAGCCAGCTGGTTCATAAGTACCAAAGAAAGGATGGCTGGTTTTAGCGACTTTCTCAGTTTGTGTGGGAACAAGCCGATCTGATCTACGCTGACAGACCGAAAGGTGGAAGGGACAATATATATGGAGATTCAAGAGAGATGCAAGGCACAAGTCTGGCATACGGACGATTGTTCTTGTCCTCATAAGTGTACCTTAGTTCTAAATCACATGATGCGACGAATGTGCTGAGTTTCTGAAGAAACCCTTAGCCGATCGTATGGAATTTGTTAAAGACAAATGGTTATGATTTAGTTTCTGCAGTCCGAAGCGCATCGCCAGGTTATGTAACAATAAACAAACCTGCAAGACTGGTAAGAGAAAACTCCCAACGTCACTCCATGACCACAACTGGAAGTCTGAAAGAAAGCCTCAGAGAATAACAAAATGAAAGGGAGGATGAAGGTTAATTCATCAAGGTATGCACCGCCGTTAATTTGTAATGTGACAGAGGCTGGTGATATTCCTATAAACATGGGTATATATAGTACCAGTCTGGTGGTATCAAAAGAGTAATCCCGGCAAGAAGATTAGAGTACAATGTATATGCTATCCTTGGCAATGCAAGCGGTGGAACCTTCATTGATCAAGGAAGAGTTATCGAGGAATCTTGGTGTTCAAGGTAATGAAACTAAGCTCCTGTTATCACGACTGTTGACGGATTGGTAGCATTTCACTTCCAACAGAACGATGTAAGCCTAGATATGCTAAGAACTTATGTCAGGCAGCAGATTTATGTCGACCGAAAATATATCCCTAGACTCGAAATAGTACGTGGATGGCCTCATGCGCAAAGGATGATCAACCACATATCTCCTTACATGGAAGACGTGGAGCTTCTCATTGGAATCCATTGACCTGGTGCAAATTACGACCAAGAGATACCATTCATGGAAGGGAGAATGATCCTTACGCTGTGCGATCGCCACTTAAACGTAACCATAAACGGTCTAGTAAGTAATAATAATATACTTTATTTCATGAGGGTATCACCTAAAAGCTAAAATCTTACAAACTGTGCACCTCAGAGTCACAACAGTAATGGAGGAGTGCAGCGTTACAAAATGCAAATAAAGAACCTTACTACTGATAATGACGCTAAAGGATATATATTTCCTGATAGAAGAGTCAAAGAGCAGATAACGCCTCGATGGACTTAGAAAATTGTATAGCTTTATCTCGAGAGGATTGCGAATTCATTAGGAATGCCAAAGGTGGAATTCATCACCGCAAAGACACACACTACGAGATGCCACTCCCATTCAGGGAAGATAATGTCTAGCTTTCAAACAACCGACTTCGAGCGGTGCAACGTCTTGGTGGTCTGAATACGAGACTTCAAACCCGCGTATGTCTACTTTATGTCTGACATAATAGCTATACGCTTATACGTGTGGATCGTGAGAAGGTAGCTATACAGAAAGGAAAGGTCTGCTACCCTCGAGCTCTCTGGCACTTACCTCCCTATGGTGTATCTGACCAAAAGAATTCAAGCAATATACGCGTGGTCTTGGTACAAGGGTGAATTACTTAGTGATCACCTTTTACAGGAACCTGACCTGACGGATAAGCTAATAACTGTTCTAAAAAGATCAAGGCATAATTAATTGTATTTATGGCGGACAGGGTAAGGTAAAAGAACTGGATCAAGATCTATTTCGCTTCCGTATGGTGGCCAGAAACTTCACGAAGGAGCTCGAAGAGTCTGCATGACAGTTCATTTGTTTGGAGGTGGTTCGTCACCATGTTGCTCTACCTTCGCACTGAAGCGCATAGCAGATGATGGTTAACGTGCACGTGAGTTAAGCGTCAAGGATACAGACAACTTCAGGAGACATAATTATGCTGTTGATGGGCTCAAGTGATAGATGAAGTCAAGTGATAGAGCTTAGACCATGTATCAAAGTGATGTGTAGGAAGGGCGCGAGGATTTAATCTCACCAAGAGTGATCGAGTCAGTACCTCAAGAAGATATACCAAAGGTGGATAAAGGTCTGGATCTACGCCAAGACAAGCTATATACCGACAGAGAGAGCTTTGGGAGTATGTTGCTTTATAGAATCATATACTTTCATGTTACGAATCAAGTTGAAAGACAAGCCTTGCATACGAAGAGAATTTATATCAATGATCAGCTCAATTCATGATCTTCTAGAATTTATCGCACCTGTCGTACTCGTTGGAAAGCAGATACAGCACGATATAGGACATGAAAGCAATTGGGATGAGCCAGTACAAGGTAATATTCTTGCTAGATTGGATAAGTGGAGAAGTGACCTGTTTCAGCTCAGCATAAAAAGACGTTTCAAGCCTCCCAACTTTGAGAAGATCGTTTCAGTCATCAGTAACAAGTCCCGAAGATTAATATCTACATGGCAGAGTGTAGCTTAGGCGAGATGATACCTCACTGGCACAATGGAGGTATGTATGGATCAAGGTCCCAGATTTCCAACTGAAAAGCACTGGCCTCATCAAGGGTCATTAACGAACGTGAGCTCACTCACATAATGAGCCTCAGTGAACCGGATGTTCAAAAATACTCGAGGTCCGGTTGCTATGGAGTGATGTCATAGGCCTGCTGAATTGCTTTCGTCGTATTTGATTTGCGGTTTTATTATAACAGCGCTTGGTAATTCCTTTATCGGTTTGCGTACATACTCGCCTGTGGTGCGAGGATGCCTGTTTAGTTTTAGAGGCTGGCTTGAACCAAATTTTGACATCATCCCGTTGCATCCGGTTGGAATTTTCTTACAAAGATCGCTAATCCGTCTGTAGTTTGTAGTTATAAGAACTGATATGTTCTCAATTCGAAGATCTGTGGTATTGCTGTTGGAAATTTAATGTCAAGGAGCTCTTTAGTAGCTAATTTTCCTGAGGAGTTCGCCAAAGTTTGAAAATGGCGGGCTTTCTGATCGACGAGTGTTCAAAGATCAAGGAAGTCTTAGCATTGCCTCTAAGTTTGGTGTTGTTGCCGCCATATTGCTACAGAATAGACAGTGGGATTTGAATTCAGATTTATTTTTATCATCCCGACCCCATGATTTTTTTCATGCCGACCAAAGATATTTTTAAAACATCATTTGGACTTTACAGAAATACACTCAACCTGTGGAATCCTCCCTTATTCCTGCCTTCCCCCGTTCTTGCCTATCAGTCCCTGGGGTAGGGCTCCGAAAGCAATTTCAGTCTTCTCCAGTGTTCTTTCTGGTTTGCTCCACTGACCTAGGTTGTGGACACTTACAACTTACATGATTGAAGGGTAATATTTTTGTCATTGATGCGACCGATGAATTGATTGTTTTTATTTATTTATTTAGAGGAATACTAACACTCCAATCCTTCTCAACAAGAATTAAGTATAAGGCTGTTTGAAAAGTAATGAGAAATGCAATAGACATCAAGCCTTTTCCAGACAGTGGTTCTCAAGGTTATCAAGTCAACCTTACTTCTGCAGTTGCTTGGGCAGTGAGGGAGACCAAGCTGCATCAGCCTGATAGACATGCCAACTCTAGAAGTCCATCTAAAACTTGATTTGTTGACAAACTTAATTGAATGTGCAATAAAAAAAACTAGGTTTGTGTTCTATATCCTGTCTGGTTCACCCAGGTTGGAGTCCTGGCATCACCGTATGCCTCAGAGCGCTTCTGGGATATGGAACACAACTTTCTATTATTTTTGAAATGTGCGATGAAAAACTAGGTCTGTGTTCTATATCCTTTCTGGTTCACCCAGGTTGAAGGCCTGGCATCACCGTATGCCTGGGCGCTTCTGGGATATGGAACACAACTTTCTATTATTTTCGAAATGTGCGATGAAATACTATAGGTCTGCATGTGTTCTATATCCTTTCTGGTTCACCCAGGTTGGAGTCCTGGCATCACCATATGCTTGATCGCTTCTGGGATATGGAACAGAACTTTCTATTATTTTTGAAATGTGCGATGAAAAACTAGGTCTGTGTTCTATATCCTCTCTGATTCACCCAGGTTGGAGTTCTGGCATCACCGTTGCCTGAGCGCTTCTGGGATATGGAACACAACTTTCTATTATTTTTGAAATGTGCGATGAAAAACTAGGTCTGTGTTCTATATCCTTTCTGGTTCACCCAGGTTGAAGTCCTGGTATCACCGTATGCCTGAGCGCTTCTGGGAAATGGAACACAACTTTATACCTAGTGAGGCAGGCTACCTAAAATAAGACTTGAAATCCCGAGTTAGATTTTACAACAGAATTGATTTTTTTTCAGCGTTGCAAGGAGCTCAAAGTCTAACCGATTTTGCACCAAATATTCAAAAAATATTACTAATTAGAATATTTCCGCACTGCAATGATCACGAGTTGTTTAAAACCGTGGCCGAAGGGAGATAATCATCGTTGCTTACCCAGTCAATCTCAAGCCAGTTTGGCTGCTCAACTGAAGTTCAATGAACAAAGCTATCTTCGTATTCCTTTAAGAATAGGATGTCTGGAGTGACGATTGAAATCTTAGTTAAAACGCACCCAACACTTACGGATTATGACACATAGGCGTGAAGCCCGACACATTCGGTAGATCACCAGCAGGACTTCGTTTAGACTGGAATGCTAGGTCTTACTGGTGTGCCCGCAGAGATCGCGGACTTTTAGTCCGCGATCTCTGCGGGATATTGTAGCTACCTTTTGGTTACTAAGAGAGCGCAGCTCGTTATATGGAACCAAACAGTGAGGAAGTTAGGAAATTCACCACCAATGTCACAGTCGTATACGAGATGAAATACATGCTGAGTAGGTTAGAAAGGCTCTCTAACTGGCAGAGATTAAAGACAGCAATTGTTATCTGTATGAGATACAAACAACGACGAAAGAATATGAGAATCAACAAGGCTAACAATGAATCTCCAGTAAGAGGAGCACATTATATCAGTGAACGGAGTTGTAGTAATAAAGACTGCCCCGTACAATGGTGAACGACTTGGAACAAGCCGAAATCATCACGTTAGCTCAAGCCGATACCTTTGGGAAAGAGATCATTGCTTGGCTGATGTAAAGTATGAACGTTGACAGTTTGAAAGAGAAAAAGAGGATCAATATCGCAACATCGTCTTTCCAGCATGTCTAGATGTGATGCAATAATTTTTCTAGTAACGGACTTATACGTCTCCTATTTACAGGCTCGGACGGTAAAGAGTTAAAGGATTTTCATCGCTGTTGGTGTGTTCCGCATTCATCTTTTGTCGCGTGTTGACGTTTATTCGTTATATCGGGGTAGATTTTACGTTTGGGCTGCCGGATTGTTTTCGTTATAACGAGGATTTCGTTATATCGAGGTTCTGCTCCATACATTTTACTTGTAATTTTGCCGGGCTGAAGAATATCGTTCGTTATACCGAGGACTTCGTTATATAGAGGTTCGTTAAATCGAGGTTCCACTGTATATATATCATATATATATGCTAGAAGAAAAGATACAGATTAAGAGTTATACCTCCTGTGCTCTCAGGCATAAAGCCAGGACACAATGCCAGCCAAATTACATCAGCCAGCTAGAGGAAAAGAAAC
The DNA here is from genome assembly GCA_030867875.1 of Actinernus sp. WN-2022. Taxonomy (NCBI): domain Eukaryota; kingdom Metazoa; phylum Cnidaria; class Anthozoa; order Actiniaria; family Actinernidae; genus Actinernus; species Actinernus sp. WN-2022. The sequence continues at coordinate 1,154,533 of JAOWCC010000237.1, forward strand.
AGATTGAGAGTTATACCTCCTGTGCCCTCTCACCGATAATGATAGAATAAATTTATGTCACTTGAGCAAACGTAAATTAGGTGTCCAAACATCCTCGCTGGCATCAAGTCTGTGACTGTGAGAAGCTGATGCAGTGTACCTTGGACAAGAATTACATCACGATTCACTAGTTCTCTAAAGCTTTCAAAATCATCAGAGTGAAACAAAAACCCAATTTTTTTTCGGCGAAAGAGAGAACGGAGCACTCCAAATGTTGAACCGAGGAAAACATCGCTTTGTCTGTACTTTTTCAGGCCAAGTACCCCCCAAGTACATGTTGAGTGAGTATATCGCGCCATTTTCATAACTTTACTTTCTAAAAATTCGATTTTGAATTTCTCAGGTAAAGAACCAGCTTATGAGAAATACTTGCGTGGCTCTCTGCTACACAACTCCTTAGTTAGAAGAAACCAGCGCTTCGAAGGGCACACACTAATGGATCGGATATTCGGTTACTGTGTTGTTATCTACGAAGACAATTGTATATTTGCGTGCGGATATGTACAGAAGTACCGTGTACATGACAGCCACCAGTTCGATCGCTGACGATTTGTACTTTTCAAAAACCCCAACTTGGATTCATATTTCGCTCCTGAGGTCACTGATATAGCAATCCTAACCCCCAGCAAAGAAATTTCTAAAGTAAGTCTGGCTCGTTATGAGACTTTTAAATACCCATTCACCGGGAGAAAAATATGAAACGGGAAGTAATTCTACTGAATAGACGATAGTTTACACTGGGGGCAAAGCGAATCAGTTGACACACTGACTGAAAATTTCCGAAGAAAATTCCGTCGCAACCACCACGGTTTGTTTGTTGCGAGATTTTCGAGATATGTTTGAGAATTTTGGCTATTTAATGATTTGAATAACTCATGAACATTGTTAATGAGTTTCAATTCATTCAACGATTGTTAAAATAACTACACAACGCTCTCGCTCGTAGGTATAGCGATGTTTCGTGTGTCGTCATCCATTGTCATTAATGTGCCAACCAGAGATCCATTGGTTCCTAACACAAAGCGGGCTTTACAAATCATGGTTGGCACATTAGCATAACAATTGCAATGTTTATCAACACGAAACATCGCTATTCAGTTAGAATTCAATTGTTTGTTGTCAATGTTGTAATGGCGATTCAGGTTGTTCAAAGCGGGACAATTTTTGGCGAGTTTCAATTCAGTATATCAAATTTATGGTGTTGTGCCGTAAACTAACCAAATTTCCTCATCTATTCTCTTTCCAGGGACACAAAATTACTTGAAAATACAAGAGTGCTTGTAGTCAGAGCGTATTAAAGGAGTGAATGTAAGCGGAAACGAACAACCGAAGGAAATACTCGCTGGATTGAAAGTCGTTTCAGAGGCTTCGTAAATTATGTTCCAGACAAGATATATACTCTTGTTGGCCTCTCAACAATTTCTCCATTGTGCTTTCCTTTTCTGTAAAACCTTTCTGCGGCAACATTTCATTGTTTCCTCGTTTACGACGATCATTTATTATAGTGAAAGCAATATTAAGTTTGATTGGTTGTTTCGCGCGGTCGTAGTTTGGAACGAGACATATCTAAAAGGTCAAGACATGCGGACGGAACCGGAACTGAGCTATGTTACAACACTCTTTGGCGTTACCCTAGAATAACACAGGTAGCCCGAAAATACAAAGTCGGAACGCAACTGATAACACAGGTAACCCGGAACAACTAAGCCGATAACATATTTATTATTACTAGAGTAACTATCAGTTAGGAAGTGCGTTCGTTCGAAAATAATCATATTTTGAAGTAATATATAAATTTCATTCAGATTTTAGAAATGTATTTGTTTGGTGAAACCAAGGAAAGTACCGAAAAATATACCTCTTCTTATTTACTTTTTTACATCATACCCTTTTGTCTGATTGCGTCTAGAGGAAATGGACTAGTAAACACAATTGTTTACAATTATCGTATGAATATCAATTCAACTGGTTACCCTTGTGCTAGACTTATCTGCTACATGTACACATGCAATTCTTACTTGGAAGATTTGCCTCTGGCTCCCTGGGTATAAAACTATATAGTAACATAACTAATATATTTTAACTGTTTTTAACGGTAACGGTATAAGATTTGATGTGTAATATTGTAACATGCATTAATGTATAGCAATGTTTTCATTTAAATGGTCTACTACGGGCATATAGCATCATAACCATGTTTAAGTTTACTTTCTTCACTATTTTGTAAAAGTCACTGCATAAAGTTTTCAAGTAAATTCGGACCATGCAGTTATCGAAATATCGTGAGCCGTAAAATAAACAAAACGGCTGCTCGCTTAGTTCCCAGACCGGTGGTACGTGGCCCGCTTTAAAGCTTGACTCACTCGCTGAGCGCAAAGCATAATACTAAATAAACTTTTGCTTCAGTGTAGTTTCACGTTTACGGCAGACCTTGTCTTGTTACTAGTATTAAAAGGTTTCGGCAGAAATCATTGTAGATGTTTGCGTATTAAAATCTCAACTCTTCTTGTAGTCTGAATTTCCACGTGCATGCAATCAGTCAGGCGTGAACGGGTCAGTCTGATTTTTTTACAGAACATCAACAGAGTTTTGAAGGAACGTTTGTCATATTTGAAAGACGTGAAAAAACTTCTATACTCTTACCAGAAAACTTCTACTGGGAAAGTGCAATTCCTTTTGAATTAAAAGAGCTTTAATGCATCGGATCCGATCAGTCAGTTCGCGATGCCTCCCAGCCGCTTTCCGCTCCAGCAGCAAGAATATTGACGCGAGAAGAGACGATCTGTGGTTAAGTTTAGAATTTGATCAGACAGTAGAATCTCTGGTACCCAGGGTACGCTTTGATGAACAACACTTATGAATTTCTTCAGCATATTACCGAGATAAATCACTACTCACCTTTTGCACTGTTCAAACCACGAGGCGAACCGTATATCGTAATGCATCATGGACATGCTGAGTTAATTTATGCGCAAAGGTACAACACACGTTTTTCGTGTTTGGATTGCGCCTATGGACCACAGGTAGCCCGCGTTAAGATTAGTATGCGTTCTCGCTCTCGCTCGAACGCAATTATGATTTTGTGTTAAATAAATCCATTTATCTATTTTATATTTTATATAATTTGTATATTCACTGTAGGTGTACGATGTGTTAATATATCTATTTATAAAATAACCCACAGAAAATACGCGCCCTGATTGGTTGAAAGCCGTGTTTCTATAACTCTATAGAAACATGGCAAATTATGCCGGCATCGTGGCCTTGAATTCAATTTGAAAGTCGACGAAATAATTCCTACACTTTTCTAAAAACATTGAGCACTAAATTCAATTCGACGAAGAACCAGCTACAGTATTGTAAGAAACGACAATGTGTTGTTAGTTTAGGAACAAGCCGATGTTTTATTGAACTCAAAACAATCTCAAAGTACGAATTACAACATTCATTTCTGTGGACAAAGTTGAGCTGCTCGCAATTTGTGCGATATTAAACAATCATTTTCGCCAAAACGGTCTATTTTGGCTGACTAAGCTCAATTAAAAACTATTGTTTGGTAGATTTAAGCCGGAGAACTTTAAAAACAATTCAGTCTTAAATATTTCTAACATGATCTCGATGCACAAAATAGAGGTTGAAATAGAAATGGAAATCAAAAGTACAGCAAAATGTGGAGCACAAACCTGACAAAGTTAATCAACACCAAGTGCTACAGTCTTGTACAGATGCTAAAACTCCATCCACCGCCGTCCCTTTCGACTACTCTTGGTTAATTGAGGAATGTACGGTTCAGTATGACTCTCTACAGGTGCCGTAGAGGATGAGAAGGGCAAGGAAATCTGATGAAAACAACCTGCCGTCCGTATGCGACCGCATGAGGCATGACACACGGCGAATCGACGAAGAACTATTCTAGTCCTTGGAAGACAGAATGTACGAAATAACTGATGACCCGAGGGATGACTTCCTGCTTTGTAGCTCTAGATTTTAAAGAGAAATCCAAAATATCCTTCTTTCTTGCAACACGTCTTGATCTCCTGGTTCGAAAACCGGCGCCCGCTTGATCCACGCCGTGAAGTTCATGAGGCAAAATAAACTGTTGAACGTTACGTGCTTCGATCCGTGTATTGTCAATCCAGTTTTAGCATTAGCCCATAGAGCTTCTTTTTCTTCATAATTCTGTGTAATTTTGGGCTCCAATTAAAAGGTTTTTCGTAGCTAGGGTAGGGAACTGTTTTCAAATTCACTGAATCGGATTAACAAAATATAAAAAAACTGACTGATTTAGTCATGTTCATGACGTACGACTGCACGAGTTAGGAGAATTTATGTTTTGATGATCATAATAAACGCGCGATTTTCCTTTGTTGTATACTTATTTTCTGTGGGTTATTTTATAAAGGAAATAGAAAACATTTCCCGTGTTTCTATAGAGTTATAGAAACACTTGTGGAAGTTTGGAAGAACTCGAAATAGCTGTGGAATAACTCGCCCTTCGGGCTCGTGTTCCCACTGCCATTTCTCGTTCTCCCAAACTCACACTCGTGTTTCTATAACTCTATAGAAACACGGGAAATGTTTTCTATTTCTTCAATATTAATTATACTTTATTCCAATAATTTTAATTAAGTCTTTCTTTTCTTGTATATTCACTTTGTAACTCTGTAATCACATGTCTACCTACTGTTTTTGTTCTATTAGATTTCGTACAAATCAGGCTTTATTGTTCTTAAGTTCTATACATGAATGTAACGAAATCTACTTGCTATCCAACCATTTACGGCAGTCAACTCGAAAGCTTGTACTCCTTTGACTGCCGTACACATATTACTTCAGTGTTCAACTTTTATTTTTATTGTAAACTATTCTACTATAACTTGCTTAATTTGGCACTTGTAATTCTTTGTTAAACAGTGTAAAATAAAAACTGAATTGAATTGTAAAACATAAATGGATACTCTCACAATTTTTTGGTTGTAAAACAAATCCTCCCAGCAGCGTGCGTACTACCGAATAGCGATGTGACTGTGCGTGGGTACTTCTGCAAACAAATATTTTTATTGACCACAATCCGACAGATTGAGTATCAGACTAATCAAAACATTCCTCGCATGCAATGATTCATGGGCGCACACGGGGTCACAGGTAGTAACGCAAGCGGCTGCTTTTGCAGCTTTACGCTGCATTTACACAGGTAACCCGAAACAAGTAAGACGATAACATAATTGTTTTTAATTGCAAATGTTGGTTAATTAAATGATGACGCGCTAGCTGGTGTACTCGTGTTCACTCGTGTCGAGTTCTAGATCAGATCGTCGTAGTATTTGGATGCAATTTGGTTTGGGCTGGGTACCTCACTGATAACACAGGTAACCCGAAACAACTAAGATGATAACACAATTTCTATTTCATTTTATTATGTTTAATTTAAAAAAAATTAAGTTATAAATCGCTAGTGCAGTCGTGTTCTGACTCGTGTGGAGTTTTATATCAGATCCTCAGCATTTGGATCGTAGTATTTGGGGGCTATCTGTGTTATCTTAGAGTATCCTGGCTTACTTGACCTCGCTCGTGTTCTCTCATTTTCGTCTTGTGTTCACTCGTGCTCTAACTCGTATGAGTTTTAGATCAGATCAACTGTGCCTGTGTACTTTCGCATCTTATTGTGCGTTCGTAAAGTGCCAAACGCGCAGGTGTATGATATCGTCCGTGTTAGACTTTTCTAATATCGTGTTCTACTTCTGTTCACTCGTTTAAATTGTGAATGTCCGTTAATTAAATTATGAAGCGCTAGTGTCGTCGTGTTCACTCGTGTGGAGTTCTATATCAGATCCTCATAGTGTTTGGATGCAAGTGTTTTTGGGACTGTGGATACCGCACTGATAACACAGGTAACGCGAAACAACTAAGATAATAACATAATTTGTATTATTGATTTTTTTTATAATAATAATTTGTTAATTAATTTATGAATCGCTAGTCCACTCGTGTTCTGACTCATGTGGAGTTTTAGATCAGTTCGTTAGCATTTGTATCCTAGTATTTTTGGGCTATCTGTGTTATCCAAGAGTATTCTGGTTTACTTGACCTCGCTCGTGCTCACTCATGTTCTACTTGTATTCACTCGTGTTCTAACTCATGTGAAGTTATCAGATCGACTGTCAGTGCGTACTTTCACATCTGATTGTGCGTTCTTACTGTGCCAAACACGCAGGTGTATGAAGCCATCCGCGTTGCAAAAGATACGCCGGAGTTCTTGTTATCTTTGCTTTACTATCTTATTATTTTAATCCAAGGGTGTAACTGGGGATGGGTGTGATCGGGTTTTTATTGTGGGCTGGGTTACTGGTGCCTAACCTTGTAGGGGACTTCGTGTCCTTTTGTTTCTGCACCATGCATGTTATGCTTAATCTTTAAACAAACAAACAAACAAACAAACAAACAAACAAACAAACAAACAAACAAATAAATAAATAAATAAATAAAAAATCCAAAGAACTACTCGTGCTATACTTGATTTATAGGTACTGAGTGATATTTTGAAAGTTCTCAAATTTCACTCGCCTAAGGCTCGTACAATTATAAAAACTTTAAAAATATCACTCAGTACCTATAAATATCGTATAGCACTCGTATAGTACTCGCGATTTCCTCTATATGTAGGACAAGTGTGTGGTGGCGGGGCATGGGATAATCGTTCGGACACAAGGTCCTTATCTCGCCTTGTCTCATCTTTCGTCTCGGATTTCCAATTTATTAGCTTTACAGACCATTTATATAGCAGTACGTAGTTTTCTGCGGTGGACAAATTGTAAAGGCACGAATACATATGTAGGTATGGATTATAAAAGAACAGTCTATATTTGTCGAACGGTTCCTATCACGGCGGTTACACTTTACTATTACTCATTAAAATATATCAATATTGCGCAACGTTTATTTTCAGTGAAAAAAATATTATAAAAATAATTCGATATTCGCACCTTAAGTGTATATCCAAGAAATCATTCTCCCTGTTCGATGAATGGATGATTTCCAGTCCTCTGATGGTATCGATGATGTGTGCATACACTGGGCTGCAGCTAATCGCCTCCAGTCTCTTAAGTTCCCGAGCGGATTTAAGGTAGTACTTGCCGATGTACACGAGGACAACTATCAGGGGAATGATCACAGGAAGCAACCAGACGTTCACCACAACTGACAGAGAGACGACGGCAACTAAATCCATGAAGTACATCAAAAATTCCGTTATTGTACTGGGTAATTCATTATCCATAGTGCCAATATCTTTTGCGAAGCGATTCATGATACGTCCTACTGGATTGGTGTCGAAGAACAACACAGGCGACTTGATGACAGCAAACGTCATTTTATCGTGTAGACGTTCAGATGACTTAATGATAGTCAAGAAGAAGAGACCCACGCTCAACAGGCACAAAACTACAGCAGCTGCTGTTATTATTCCGTAGATACCAAGGGTTGTAGCGCTCTTCTGTTCGTTGTGTGACATCTCGACCATGCGTGACAACCACCAATTGGGTATTAGGAGTGAAACTACAAGAAAAATGAACCATAATAGGAATTTCATAATTATTGTTACGAAATTATGGAATGTTGATATGGCACAATTGTTAAAATCATTTTGAAAGATTAATTCAAATTAAGAAGAAAACAATATGGACAATAATATTAAATTCGATTCCCTAACCCCGAGTCGGGGAGCGTGATTGTACACGTGACGTAACCAGCCATTTACGTCAGTAAAGGCCAGTTTCACGATTATGCGCAATGTTCAAGTCTTTTGTTTTAACTGGCGGGCCACCGACTATTTAGCATCTACCAACCGCCAAACAAACAAAGGGTTTATACAACTGCGCATGATCGTGAAACTGGTCTATTGGAAACAAGAACATCTCCCACATGGTTTGAAAAGCAATGAAAATGTATAAATACAAAGCAATGCACTATATTGAAAACGAGGATTTTAGAAACGTCAATTGACAGAACAATTATTGAATCTGTTAAATGTTAAATTATTAATCATTTAAATATCGACGGTATCGTCAATCCGCATTCCTGGCGTTCCATTCTGCTAACATCTTTGTGAGCGACAGGATTTCCACAACCATCCCGATAACATGTTCCTGCGCTTGCGTGCATCTATTAGTTAAAAACTATGAAAAAGACCAATTTTGCTATAGTTAATTTTGTTTAACCTTCGTAGCCCTTAAAAAAATATTACTTTGAAGATTCAACTGAAGAAACGCAGTATTATTCTCTTTATTCGCCACAATAGGAAGACTTAACGTTAAATTGAGGTAGACACGTATGCAATCATTGCCATGGTAAATAATGGTAACATGTTTGCCAAGTTATCCACTGGAATAGATCCACGTATCACAGATCCAACATGATATCTTACTTATGATTCTTGATTAGCTAACATTACCTTGCATCACGACGAGCAATAAAAAAATTCCGATGATCAGCACAGCAGGCAGACCAGCTCTAAGGTAGTCCCAGTATAGACGCCATGTGATGGTACCCACCATTCGATTTTCAGCTTCTTCTTTTACATCCTGGCTACCACTTTCCTTTGTATTAGGGTCATTTAAACTAGTTTCAAATCTTAATTGCCTTAATTCCATCTCTTTGTCAAAAGTATCCACAGCCAGATTGCTGAAAATACCACTTATCATAAGATCTTTATACGATCCTTCACCAACAACACGACCTTTACTCAAAACTACAATGTTATCAGCTCGATGAAGATGCTGCAGTTGATGTGTGGCTAGAATCCTTAGGCGGCCAGATAACTCTCCACAGATACACTTATCAAAGATGTGTTGACCAACTTTAGCGTCCACAGCACTCAGAGGGTCATCCAATAAGATGATGTCAGCATCGGAATACACTGCGCGTGCTAGACTTACACGTGCCCGCTGGCCACCACTTAGGCTCACCCCGCGTTCACCGATCATACTCAAGTCTCCTTTTGGAAATTGCCTCATATCTTCTTGAAGATCGCACACTTCACAGACCTTCTGGTATCTTTGTTGATTAAAAGGCTTTCCAAAGAGGATATTCTCACGGACAGTCCCGGAGAACATTGTTGGGATTTGAGTTACATAAGCAACCTTACCGAGAACAGACATCCTCCCTGATTTAATGGGAATTTCTCCTTGGATTGCCATAAGCAGTGACGACTTACCACTACCAACAGCTCCAGTAACAATGACAAGCTGGTTTCCTGTTGCTTCAAGACATATTCCACGCAACGTACATTGGTCTTCTTCCCTCCAACAGGCTGATGTGTCAGTTACTTTTAGGTGTGGTTGTGTTACATTTGGTAATTCGGAGTCCGCATAGGTCTTTGCAACCTTACCTTTACGACTATTATCATTTGACCTTGGCCTTTGCTTTTTGTTGTCAGTTAATGTTCCATCTTTTATTTCATTATCTCGACGAGCACAATAGTTTTGTGAAGATGTCAACAAAAAATGTTCCATTCTATTCACTGCAGTTCGTGATTCTACAACCCCGGTTATGAATAGGAAAAATAATAGAGTTGAAGAACCCAACATGTTTAGAATTGTAGTCAAGGTGAAAATGTTTGAAGCGGAGAGATGGACATCAGAGTAAAGCAGAGCGGTAATGGATATTAAAGTCATCAGTAGTATTGTGGTGAAGGTAAATGCTAAGAAACTCGATAAAATGATACCCTGTATTTGAACGATCTTGACTTCTTCCCTAAAAATTGAAAGGTAAAAGACAATAATATGAGGTGTATAGTCAATCAATAGAGAATTAATTTAGCCAATTAATATTAAATTGATTTAGTCAAAATAACATTGATCACCTAATTCCATAAAAGCTCTGCAAAAGTGACTTTTGAACGAGCTCCACAGCATCATGAATCTTATTCCTTTGTGAGTATGTTTTACAGTTTGCCAGTCTTATAACAGGTCCAAAAGTCCTGATAACTTTTATGAGAATAAAACCCGGATGCAGAAGAAGCGTTTATGAGAATACAAAACCGGGCAAGGCTTCCAAAAGAGTGCCCATTCCAAAAAGAATATTCATGTGCTAGTACGCAAGTGATAATTGAAAAAACGACGGGATAGATGATATTGGCAATGTAATTAGTGTTTGTTTTTATTTTTTTATAATTAGATTCCATATTTCATTTACGTAAGATAATTAACGTGAGGCAAATATTCAAAACAGTTAATCAGAAAACTTTAACATAGCGCCGCAATTGCGAACTCGTGGATGTAAGTTGTATTTCATCGTGTTCTCAAGGGTAAACATGTGGAAATGTTCACAGTTTAAGTTATTGTAGCTGTTGTGATAGCCTGTGTAGCCTGTAAAACCACGTGACCGATGACGTCATCGGTACGACATCACGACTAGGAAGTGACTTATGGGGACCCATTATCATGTCTGTAAAAGTTGGAGCTGCCTGCCATTTGAAATGAGGGAGATATGAGCATGTATTTAAAATCACGCGACCGATGACGTCATCGTTATAACATCACCATCAAGTGATTTATGGGGACCCAATACCATGTCTATCAAAGTTTGAGCCACCTGCCATTAATATTGAGCGAGTTAGCCATGAAAACGTACAAGGGATATTACGTCACTATCGGCGAATGAGCACACACATCTCCTACATGAATGGGTCGGGTGGAACTTCTCGAAACAAGCGACAGTACTGGCCTACCCAACAATAGAAAACACCCTAACCTTTACAAAGTGCAGTACAAAAACAATAGAAGTATAGTATTATGGGTGCAATCAGAATACAGGTCTCGAGAGGTTCCGTGCTACTCACATGAATGGGCACGCACATCTCCCACATGGTTAACACAGCTGCTCGCTCAAGTATAAATACAGTAGCGGTAATAATATTTTACAGTTAGTAGCAAGAAGGGAACCGTCGATGAGGACTTGAGCAACGTCAATTCCAAGGGCAATTAATGTTCCATATCGATCTTCAATTATTAATTAAATGAAATATCGATTACTATTATCTTATAAATTTGCATTCCAATAATTCCATTCTGCTAACATCTAAGTGAGTGAGCGAGTGAGTGACACGATTCCCCGAATCATCTCGAAAACTTGTTCCTGCGCTTGCCCACATCCAAGAGTTTAAAAGTAGTGGAGCAGCCAATTATTGTAAGATGAAAAGATCGCTGTTATTAGTTGAATACAAAATCTTGAGATACCACCCTCCCACCAACCTGGATGAGGTAAACACTCCAGAACCTTTCAACTCATCGCCTAACCTCTTGCTTGAGTTTATTTCAATAGTAAACCAAACTCAAAGGCGTGGTTAATTGCTTATATTAGCCTAAAGTATTTTTATGGACTACATATAAAATATAAGTTTATTTTATTTCCACTTATGAGTTAGCTTTTTTTACCTTCTTATGTTCATAATCCTGTCTCTGTAATTCAATTCCCAGGCAAACATCTTCAGGGCTCGTATACCAGAGATGACCTCATTCATCGCTACCAGACGTTTGTCTGTTACCTGAGCTTGTTGATTTCGTAGTCCAGCAAACTTTTTCAACAGGCCAATGTTGTATGCCATCACAATCATTAAGAACAACACAACTACCAAAGATTGCCATCCAACCAGAAAATACAGCAATATGATGGATGATAATATGTCATACGGACTTCCCATGCAGAAAACTATGTCATCCACTACTAGTTCTAGCTTCTGAGCGTCAGTTGATACCAGGTTAATAATATGACCTGTTGTTATCTTATTTATGCTGCTACGAGTTGAAACCAGAACCTGTAATACAAAAGACAAGATGATATTATTAATTTTTTTGACCTAATATATGTTTAGCTTTCAGGTATATCCACATGACTGTTCTCACAAATCTCAAGGTATTGTACACTCTATGTGACGAGGGACTCGGAGGAACGATAACTCGGTTTATTTCGTCAACACTCTCGGCAAAAAAAGAAAACATGTCGGCCAGTTCAACTAGTTTTCATGCCCTAACGGTCGTTAGCACAGAGAACCCAAATACCTAATTTGAACATAAACAAAACATGACTTTATTTAACAAATAAAGAAGCCTTAGCCATGTTTTATACTATCATAAAACACGATGGGCATTTGAGAACATGAGAGAAATGTTAAAGCACAAGCCGAAGGCGCGTGCTTTCAACATTTCTAGAGTGTTCTCAAATGACCAGAGTGTTTTATGATAGTATAAAACATGGATTTAAGGCTTCTTTATCTGTTTTATGATATAGATTTACGCGCGCGATGAAAGGAAACCGCCAGTTCAAAACTATATTACACGCTCAAGCGTGTTATATACTCTGGTAAAACATGCTTTTTTAGCCAATCAGAGCGTGCGTACTATCGTATCTATATTATAAATCAATATAGAGTCGCTCCAATTTAGTACTAATTTAGTTGACGTCACCTAAGTTCTAATTTCATGTGCCAACGCTCTTCAGATCTGGGGACAGAGGAGACGTTGACTTGCGGTCACCTGTAGACTAGTAGACTTTCGTATGGGATTAACGGTTTAATTATATTCATTTTGAAATCATTGGTGTTTCCTGCAATTTGATTGGTTAAAAGCAGCAGTGATTTCAGCCTAAATTGCATCATTTTTTGTCTGTTATTGCATCCTTTTGCTGAACCAATCAAAAAGCAGATTTTAAGAAGCCATTTCACAGTGTAGGGATTGCGTGATCGCTCGCGCACGCTAATATATTTTAATTGCCTTCTTCAAAGCTCTACCCGCTTGACATTTCTAGTTTGTTGTTGTAAAAAAACAAATTTACGAACGTTTTTCGTTTGTTAAGATTTCAAAATGAATATAATTAAGTGGTAATAGAACTGAGTGGAGTGCAATTTTGGTCTGAAATCATACTCTTGATTACAAATTGCACTCCCGCTTCGCCGTCGTGCAATTTTGTAATCACTCGTATGATTTCAGACCAAATTGCACTCCACTCAGTTCTACTATTACCATTATTTATCTTAACCTGATTTTTATCAATCCCCCTGATTTCGCTGCGACGGTTGGTCTTGCGGTTACACTAACTACGAAAGTTGGAGGTTTTGACTTTTTTTTAAAATAATGTAATATTGACCTGTAAACAGCCAACTAACGATTTTAAAACTTCCAAGTCAATTGAGGAGTATATTATCGACCAAGAAAACAAAATCACAAGAGCAAAAACTTAGAGAAACAGCCGTAAAGTTACTCAAAGAGACAAAGAAGAAGCGAAATTCTACCGAAAGAACTCAACAGAGATATTGAGATAATCTATGTGAAATCATTCTTAGTGTCAAAAGAAAATACGGCGAAGATTACGAGCTTTCAATCCTTCGTGGATTGATTTCAACTTCCATAGACCATCGACATTTGAAAAATCGTAAATATTCTGTGAGCAGAGAAAACCTACAAGCCGTGGAGATGTCTGGAAACCGTCGTAGCAAACAACTTGGAAAAAGCAGGTATACTAATCTATTGACGATGTAAACTTGTAAACTTTATTTGTTGAATCAAAGACAGTTCCATATTGATGTTGAAAACTATTTCAAGGCTGATGTCAGTTTAGAAAGTAAGATTTTCTTTCCATTTTGATTGTATCGAGCATAAATTTTAGTCTACGTTGAGTCGGATACGAAATGCAAAACAAAAAATTGAAAGCTACAAATGTACGTGTTCAATGACAAGACCTAAATAAAACCTGTTTGATACTGGAGAAAATCTCAGTATGTATGTAATAAACAAATTACAAGATGGGAAGTGCTTTTGTATGGTATTTACACACTTGTTTGTTTTCACAAAACTCACTCGCTCGTACCTCGCTCGTTCGTTTTGTGAAAACAAACTCGTGCGTAAATACCATACGCCAGCACTTCCCATTAAGTAATCTCTATGTCCCACATGGAGAGGGAGTTCAAATGCAAGAATATACATTTTACTTACATATATTTTAACGAAAAACGTTAGCAACAATAGCATTGCCAATGGCCTTGGCTCGAGTAAAAAAGTCAGCGAAAAGAAAATATACAAGAGCTTTATCTCAAGCCAAGCCAAGCTAAGCAAAGAAAGTCATCGCCCAGAATGCCGCGACACATCCGGGGTATTTCTAAGGTCAGCAGCGCGTAGTAATTCAAAAGCTACGCAATGATACGTGAAGCAAATAACAGAGGAAATGGGCCAAAAAGCTTCAGTGAGGTTATGATTTCACTCATTTACGCAGAAAATAGCCTTCATAACAGTTAGGTACACATGGGCTTTTGTAAAAGAGATATCAATTAAGTATTTGCACCCAAAATTAAAGTATTTGAGTGAATATAAGCATTATCGGTTTTGCCTTCAAAATTTGGATTTTTCAAAGCTGCTGGACTGGAAAATGACGAATGATTGACTTTGAGGTCGATTTTATTTTTAGTTCGATATTTTAATAACTCGTTGCCACTTTTTCGTCTTAATCTGTAGGATATTAGTATTATCGAAATCAAACTTTCTAGAACACATATTGGAAACTCAAATTCGCTTGCGAAATTTGGATTTTCATCTTTCGCTTCCCAGATTCCAGTTATGCCTGCCAAGTTCTTAGACTACATTACTCCTACAAAAGGTACATTTAACTTAAAACATACAACAAATGCAGAAATTTCTAGCTTATTCAATAAGTTACCTTCTAGCAAAGCTAGTGGGCTCGACAACATATCGCTACGTCTCTAAAAAGAAGCTGCACCTATAGTTACTTGTTCATTGACCTTTATAATAAATATATCAATCTCTACTGGGATTTTTCCCAGTAAATGGAAACATGCTAGAGTTTCCCTTATTTTTAAAGATGACGATAGGTCTGATCCTAATAACTGTAGACCAATTTCGGTACTACCTATCGTAAGTAAATTAATTGAAAGAATCGTATTTGATCAATTTTACGCATACTTGAGAGACAGCAATCTGATAACGGATTCGCAATCAGGTTTTAGACCAATGTTTTCTACAGAAACTGCCTTATTGGAGGCCACAAATGAATGGTTTAAAAGTATAGACAATAATATTTTAAATGGCGTAATATTTCTGGACCTAAAAAAGGCCTTTGACACCATGGACCACTCCATATTGCTACAAAAACTTGAATACCATGGTATCAAATCTACTACCTTAGATTGGTTTCGATCCTATCTTACAGGGTGTAAGCAGAAAACCGTTATTGATGGCCAACTGTCAGATTGTCGTTCTCTAAGCTGTGGAATTCCTGAAGGGTCCATATTGGGCCCCTTGTTATTTGTACTATATATATAAATGATCTCCCTTCTTGTAATTAGTTTTCTAAGCCTAGAATGTATGCTGCTGATACCACCCAGGGGCTCCTGTATCACCTTAACCTCAGCAGCAGAGGGCCCCTACAATTCCAAATGAACCATGACTTGAACATAATTCAGTCATGGCTAAATGCAAATAAATTGACCCTAAATGTCAAGAAAACAAAGTACATGTTGAAAGGGAGTCATTTCAATCTTTCCAATGTTCAGCACAATTAATTTCCATGTTACGGTGAATAATACACCTTTAAAAAGAGAGGTTGTCTATAAGTCTCTCAGGCTTCTCATAAATGAGGGCTTAACCTGGGGCCCGCACTTGAAGGAAGTTTCTAAGAAAATGTTTGGGGGTCTTGCAGTTCTAAAACAGGTAGCTTCTACCGTTCCTTCCGAAACTCGATTAACTATATATAAAGTATTAATTTTACCTTACTTCGATTATTGCAGCTCTGACTGGGGTGATATTGGCAAAGGCCAATCTGGAAAACTCCAGCAACTTCAAAACAGAGCTGCTAGGATTATTACAATGTCTAACTATGAAATACGCTTTAGTGATTTATTGGATGAACTAGGATGGGAAAAGCTCGAGTATAGGAGAATTAGACAACAACCTTTCGCCACTCTATTTGAGAAAGATTTTCAATAATATATCTAATGTTCACTCCCATAATTTGAAAAATTATGAAATTAACCTACATATCCCCAGACCTAGGTCTGAGGCAGCAAACTGTAGCCTACACTACAGAGGTTCAGTCATCTGGAACAAAATCCCTGCTGAGGCAAGAGTAAAACCTAGTTTAAATGCTTTTCAAGCGTATCTTGCCGACAGGTCAAAATTATGTAGTAAGACTCATAACGTAGTTCATATAATTTTAGAATAATATTTATAATTCATAATTAATATATGTAATTAGCATAATTTCGTTTTATTAGATATGTTAGGCTTACAGTATTATATACCGTTCTCCGGAAGACCATTGTTTTTTTAATGAATGTGATTCCGTATAAAAATAATGATGATGATGAATTCCCGCGAGGCACTCTTGACTTCTAAGCTTCTCCCCTATAGACAATAGAGCGTACACCGGCTAATGAAGCATTGAAATTGACGAGTCGCACGAGCCTTTGCAATTTTAATTGGCTAAGTGTCTTTTTGCGCTGAAAAACTAACAGAAATCGTAAAACTCCACATCGCATCATTAAAAAATGTTGCAGCAGATTTTGTAAACCTTCAGCTTTAAAATGAGACCTTCCTCGTGTTTCTGTGAGTACTAGAAGTCAACAAACAAAACTGAAGAACGAATCTGGCTGTTGTTTTCACTCACAAACGGCTAAGTGCGAAAGAGAGCGAAAGAGAAAGAGCGCGAAAGAGAGCTTGAAGTGACTGACATGAAAAACTAACAGAACAAATTAAAGATCGATTTGTGTGCACTAGAAGTCAACAACCAAAAAGAAAGAATCTAGCCGTTGTCTTCAGTGCAGACTATAGGATTTAAAAGCTACGTACCTGAAGTACCCAGTCAAGTTGTGCCTTATTGATTCACGCGAAATAACAATGTTTACCATGCAGTCGCCAAGCAACTAAAGTGGATAGAACTTACTTGAATCGGCAGAAAATAAACCAATATCCCACGAAAAACGAAATAAACTGATCAGTTAAGACCGTCTTCCAGTTGTTAGTTAACGATTCGGTATTAAAATATAACGCGCTGCGGTTTGAAAGAATAAGCGACTGACGGCAGCACATATAACTCGTGTTGGAATTCTTTTCTCGATATGATCGTGATTTTTCATGTTAAATAAAGCGTTATGGTCCGAAAGAGTATTAAAAATAGACTCAAAACGCAGACTTCACCGTGACTTGTAAGTCAACTGGAACCAACTCACATGTAGGCGTGGCATGGCATTCGGATATCTCTACTTCTAGTGGTCAGAGAACCTTCAATGATATCTTATTTCAAACCTATGAAATTACAGAATCTGTTTCCAGACATGATCGGAGCTTTTTCGTGCCAACTAAAGCGCTTTGGTCTAGCTAAAAGAAAAAGCTACTTAAAGTGACGACTTGTTCACACTTGTGAGTTAAAGCCAACTCGAGCTGCGATTCGTTTACTGATATCTCTACTTCTAGTGGTCAGAGAAGCTTCAGTGATATCTTATTTCAAAGCTATAAAATTACCGAAACTGTTTCCAGATATTTTTGTGATGCGAACTTCTGAACATCATCGTGATGTACTTGCAGTAAGAGAAATGTCTCTCAAGCGGAATGATTATAGTTAAAGGCCCAGTACGGACCTTGATGCTTTGCGCGAATCTGTTTTGTTTTGTTTCGCTTCAAATCGAGGCTTCTATTGTCTTCTATTGTCTTCGAATTTTCAACTGCGACAAATGGCGGATTTGAGGTACGCGGCGAGCAAAGCATCAAGGTCCGTACTGGGCCTTTTTTTACACTCGATTGGCTGTTCAGTAATCGTTAGGGGAAAACAAGTGTCCCACTTCAGTTAAGGCATCTGTCAATAAATGGCAGGAATAATGTCATGGCGCTAATTGAGTATCAAATCTTGAACAATAGACATTTTCTTCAAATGTGCCACTTGTAATTAAAAGACAATTACAGCTAAGTGGCAGAATGACTAAGCCGTTATTTCAGGGAAAAAACCAAAGCAGTTATACTCATACTTTGAACGTACTGCGTGACGATCAGTACTAGATTTAGAGGTAGAGCTGTCAGGAAAAGAATCGCTTCAGTTGGCTTGAACTCACAAGTGCGAAAATTTCGGTGCTTTGATTACCTTTTCCAAAACGCTTTATAAAACACGAAAAAAATCACGATCATTTTAAGATCGCACCACAAAAATGCCTGGACACAAATTCTGTAATGTCATAGGTTGAAGTCGGCGATTAGAGTCTATTACTCTTTCAGACCACAGCGCTTTATTAACATGAGATGTCGCGAAGAACAATAGGAGACTGTCTCTACTTCGCCGGATAAAGCCTTTTCTCTCTCGTGACTGCCTTTTGCGCTATTACAATTCCTGTGTGCATAACCACTTTATTTACTCTTCGTCCGCTTGGGGGAATTGTTCCCATACACTTTTACTTCGCCTTCTCGGGCTTCAAAAATGCGCGGCGCGCATAATCCTAAATGCTGACTTTTCTCGATCTTCTGTAAGTCTTTCCGCTAAGCTCCAGTGGTTGCCAATTTCCGACTTGATAAAAATGAGAAAGCTCCTTATGTTATTTGCCATCCTAATCAATCCTAATGCTCCTCTTTGCTTCAAATACATGCTTAACTTTCTCTCTAATACTCATTCAGCTGGACCCTCCACCCGTGCGTGCTCGCTTCACCTCAAGGTACCTTACCCACGATCTAACTCTGTTAAACGCCCTTTCTCCTTTAGCGTCACTAATCTTTTCAATGCTCTTCCATCTGAATTTAAGCAGCTGACTACTACTTCTGTTCCATCCATAAATGATATTTCTGCAAGGTTTACTACATTTAAGAAAAAACTTCGTAAGTTATTTTGTCAATTTCTCTACTCTGTTGATCACCTGGAAGAACTATTTTGCCACCAATGCCGCTTCCTGTTTTACTGTAACTGCACCACCAGATAAATATATTAAGTTTCTGCCATATTGTCTGCGTCATATAGTGTGTTAATATATTATATAATATAATATAGGTTACCAATTTATCAATTGTAATTTTAGCTTTAATATCTTAGTGCTTTATTTTTATTGTCTATATATAGTGTGTGTGTTTGTTCCAGCGAGCTGATTGGTCGAATAATGTCCGCCGTTAAGCGATTTGATTGGTATAACAAACTCGAAAACTTTCAATCCGACTCTGAATTCAAGCTTAGCTGTGTTTCTTATCTCTCTTCTAAGTCTTAAAAATCCACTTTAGATTGTAAATTACCTGCTCTCTCCCATTTGACTAGGCACCAATACGATCTGGATATTTATGAAGTACAGTTTCGAACAAAAACCAGCAGAAACGCTGTTTGAAATAGGGGGAATTAGATAGATAATAACAAAACCAGAATACGTTTTTCTTCATGGTTTTCCAAATGCTTAGATTTTGACTACAAAATGACCAATAATGGTGAGTACATCGGTATATAGTAATGGATTTAGTTGGAAGCCGGTTGAGATAGAAAACCGGCAAGGGATCCAGGCTTCGAAAGATACTGGTCCGACACTGGGCTGTTTTTTTCTTCATGTATTCAGTCGTATTCACCGGGATAACCCGGCTTGGCCGACTGGTGTGCAATTTCGCTTAATTTCTCACATCATGTGTAAGCAATTGTTATTTTGTCATTTAGTTTTCTATCACTGAATGTGTTATAGACAGCATTAGAATAGTTGAAGGGGTACATAATTTGTTTTTTCATTTGATTAGAATACTTCAGCCGGAAGAAAATCTATATCAAGTCATTATTTAAAAAAAACTGTTTTATTGTAACATTTACGTGAAAATGTTATTTTATTCCATTATTTACTGTTCATGATTTCTACGGTTTATCGCTAGCAGTAGCACACTCCGACGGAACGTCTGGATGCCACTGGCCTGACCTAAAGTTACTCCGTACGCATTTAAAACGTTTACATACAAAAAATACAGTTTATCGCTAGCAGTAGCACGCTCCGACGAAACGTCTGGATGCCACTGGCCTGACCTAAGGCATTTAAAATGTTTACATTAAAAAAATACAGTTTATCGCTAGCAGTAGCACGCTCCGACGAAACATCTGGATGCCACTGGCCTGACCAAAAGTTACTCCGTACGCATTTAAAATGTGTACAGACCGGCAAAAAATAACCAGATTAATTGATACCTCAAGGCGTTCCTGACAGGAGTTTTTACGCAGTTATAATAGCACCATGTGCCCTCTTTAGGTTTTCCACTGATAATACAGAGATCAAGAAAAATAAATTTCAGGAAAGATTATTAATTTAGAAAATGTTAATTGAACAGTATAAACATTATTGTTTTAAAACGGAAACTCCGAATGGCTGCATTACAAAACAAAGCTGAGTTGAATTACGTACGGTACTAGACCTAGGGCCCTTGCACATGCTACGTATTGAATTCAATAAAATACAAAATAATAAAATCAAACTGTCGATCCTGTCTTTCCAAATTTTGCGATCTGTCAGTTACTCATGACCGCCTGTCATGTGTTTCCAAATACCATTTCCGCAGTTTTAAAATTTAAGTGAGCCCAGCCAGGGCCCCACATCAACTTCACATAGTAGAAGAAAGATCTCCAATATAAATTAATTATGAAAACATTTTTTGTTTTCTTTTTTCACATCCTTGGCTTGAGCTAGCTAGGTAACGTTAGTATTATGTTAGATAAAAACGGTAATGTTAGACAAAGATCAGTTACTATTCTTAAACCATGGCACATAAAACATTGATTGGCTCATGCATATCTTTACCAGAAATGTCTTCTCAGAGAATAGAGTATCCTGTCTGTATTATGGTAAATATATTTCGTATTTAGAGATTGTGACGATGACGAGTCGACTGATTCCCGCCAGAATAATTCTTTGTTGAGGTCAATGGAAAGCACACCGTTTCATAGCCATACCCGAAACAAGTATTTGTCGATATTGAACGAGACATTTGATGCTGTAGTAAAATTATTCCAATCATACCAAATAATGAAACTAAAATTTGATCTTCAGAGGACGATCCTTGTTAAGTTCTTCATACGGACGGCCATTTTCCAAATTGAATGTAATATGTTTTCAACTTTGGAATGCCCACTGGATACCTCAAAGCGAACTTGCACATACCGAAAGTATTGTTGGGGTTTAATCCACAGTTTCTGAAGCTGAGGACATATCCGTGACCGTCTGCTAGTATCGAGCAGTTGTGTTCATTGTCTAACCACCTTAGAAAATGGTCGTGCACTCACCAACAAAGGATTTTTAAAATAATTGCACAGTATTGTTTAAAAATTAATAAAACTTTGTTCGTGTGCTCACTTGGTTCTCAATCATCATTTGTAGTGCAGGCACGAAGTATGTATACAGTGTTGTAAATAAAACTTCTATATTTATAGCTTAATTTTGGGGAATTTTAATGCCATCTCTATGGTAGCCTGATTTTCAGACGGTATGAGGTCGTCCGCTCACTTCCTCCGCCTCCCCGTCCGATGGACTTCACAGACTTTCATGTTCCTGACGTCATCACCTTTGTTTTTACAATAAGCCAATACGAACACACGTAAGAATTGAAGCGTTTTGTGTAGACCAATCGTGCAGTAGCGGCTTTTACTAGTTGGATCTATCAGCTTTCATGCACTGGAAAAAATATATATGGTTTGCACTCAATCCCCAGAGATTCAAATGACAAAGGGCATGTCGGCCATGTTGGTGTACAGAACAAAAGAAGCTAACGAAGAATCTACTGTTAACTGTACACCAACATGGCCGCTATGACGTAAAGTGCAAAGGGTCTATTTTACAGCTTCAAACTTCTGTAGATTTATCAGAATGGTATCCACTTTGAGCTGCTGTGGTTATTTGGAGAGTAGGAACTATTTAAACGGAAGTTTGCGTGCAGTATTTGCAGGACAGTGTATGAGAATGCATACAAGAAATATCAGCCTCAATTCCATGCCGTAAAGTTTATTACTGTGATCTTAGAACGTTTACGCTTTTACTTTTATTTTAAAACGTTTTGAAGCTTGATATGTAGTTTTTTGGGTATCAGAGATTGTTTTAACCGGACTTTTTGTGCAAAGCTTAGATGTCATTGCCGTACATAAACTTACGGAAGTGTGTTCATAATTCTGAAAACAAAAATATTCACCCAAGTGCTATGAAACGTGTTCCATAACATACTCAGTATGTGTGTTCACTTCTGCAGAAAAATCATAATATTCCATGAAATATTTGGTCTTCTAAAAGCCAAAAACTTAGGAGAATGTTTCAGATCTATTAAATGCATGAGATTTATAAGTGGAGGAAGATTAGTGATTTACCAAAGCCGGTACGTAGATTCACAAACACATCGTTTCGATTTCCAATGCTTTCTTCAGCTCTGAAAAGAGCTTCGAAATTCTGAAAACTTTACAACTTCGGTCGACACACTGCTCAAGTTCTTCCCGAACGCCATTTAGAAAAAATATGCGAGCACATTCCTTAAATTCCAGACTTTGCCAAAAGTGTAAAGTTCGCTCTGATTGGTTGAAATTATGACGTCAGGAACATGAAAGACCATGAAGACCATCAGACGGGGAGAGGGAGGAAGTGAGCGGACGACCTCGTACCGTCTGAAAATCTCTATGAGGGTTATGAAATGTCTTGAGAACTTTATAATTTCTTCTCGGCGCCCTTCTTCCTCCATAAATAATAAATGGTCCACATAAAGTATAACACATTTTGAATCATGGAGTGATCATATGAAAAAAAAATTCAGCCCTTAAAGTGCCTATCACACTTTTCCAATTTGTATAGCTTATGAACCTCCGAAACGTTTTGAGTACTTCTGTGAAGAAGGTTTTGGTTTTGAGTGCATACTTTATGTTCTACGCTTGTTTGAAATCGTGTAAATGTAACCTTTCCTGACCCATGCCCGCGTAAGTAAAAGCCTGGGTCGATACCTGTATAGACGTCATCTTGACGTCATATAATTAATTCGGCTTTGCAATCATTTGAAGACATACTTAACATGTTGACTAAAATGACTTTTTTCTTTACTAACAACTCAAAAATTGTGTATATTTTCTTTGCATCGATGTTGATGTGTAAAAAGGCGCCATGGAGAATAATGCATTAATGAGATGACGTCTACCCCGGTTTTGACCCAGGCTTTTACTTACGCGGTCATGGGTCAGGAAAGGTCACATTTACACGATTTCAAACAAGCGTAGAACATAAAGTATTCACTTTAAACCAAAACTTTCTTCACAGAAGTACTCAAAACTTTTCAGAGGTTCATAAGCTATCAAAATTGCAAAAGGGTGATAGGCACTTTAAGGTAATAGTATCTGTTTTCAGTGTTTTAGTAACTGTAAATATGCAGCTAGACTACTTATTTTAATACATGTACAATTGTACTATGGAACATAAGGAAGAGTTCTAAAGGTTTGGCTAAGTTCCACTGGTTATTAAGTACACAATCATTTGATAGAGAACTGTAAAGACATAAGAATAGTTACGTTGTAGATAGAAGGCTGATTTTGGACTGCTGATGATATGGACTCTTGACAGTTGTATATAAAATTAAGTGACATATTGACATTTTGTTCCGCATGACAACCTTGACATGAGCTACACCACTATACTCAAAAGTCACCATATTGGTCCATAATTTTCGGCTTCAAATTACAACCATATAACTCGTATGACTATATCTAAGTCACAATTTGATGGAAATACAATCAAGTAAATTAAGGAGAATTTGAACAACGACTACGTGAAAAACCCACAAATATTTGTGTCCCAAAATACACAACATATCTTCCAAATTAGGCCGTAAAATGGCAAGTTTTTGGGATGCGATTTTCTCCAAAAGAGAATAAAATGAAAGTAAACAGCAACAAGCTGGGCTTACCTTGAAGTTTCACGTGTGGATTAGATGGGTTGGAATCGTCGTAAAATAACGGAAAAAGAAAACATTATTACTTAAAGTGCCTATCACCCTTTTGCAATTTTGATAGCTTATGAACCTCCGAAAAGTTTTGAGTACTTCTGTGAAGAAAGTTTTGGTTTAAAGTGAATACTTTATGTTCTACGCTTGTTTGAAATCGTGTAAATGTGACCTTTCCGTCATCTCATTAATGCATTATTATCCATGGCGCCTTTTTATCACAACAACATCGATGCATAGAAAATATACACAGTTTTTGAGTTGTTAGTAAAGAAAAAAGTCATTTTCGTCAACATGTTGAGCATTTCTTCAAATGATTGCAAAGCCGAATTAATTATATGACGTCTACCCAGGTTTCGACCCAGGCTTTTACTTACGCGGTCATGGGTCAGAAAAGGTCACATTTACACGATTTCAAACAAGCGTAGAACATAAAGTATTCACTTTAAACCAAAACTTTCTTCACAGAAGTACTAAAACTTTTCAGAGGTTCATAAGCTATCAAAATTGCAAAAGGGTGATAGGCACTTTAAAAGTGAGAAGAGCACTAAAACACGACCAAAAGAACAAATGTAAAGGCAAATAATTAGCGAAACACCCTTTATCTACGCCACTCCTCACGTCACGATTTTCCACTATGATTCCGCCATGTTGTAGTAGAGTATCAACCAATCAGTGAACCGAAAATACCCCCACGTGACCTGTAGTTTCCAATCCAGTCTTTTTACGATCCATGGTATAAACATTTACATAATAGTATTGATGTGAGAGACATTTTGCCTCAAACTAAATTGAAATGCCGTGGAATAAAATAAAATGGGTAGAGATATTTCCACAAGCATTTGAAATTTCACCGAGTCACAAAGTTCCGCAATTCAAGATATATTTAATTGAAGGCACCCTTTAAATCAGGCAATAAATTGATAAATATTTTAATACCTGTCGAACGCTATTCAGATCACGGATTCAGGGTTTTTGATAAGTTCACACATAACTGGCACATTCTGTAAACTAGCCGAAGAAATATTGGTCACCGGTTGATGCCAGCTAATCCTTTTCGATTAGCTGATCTGTCTTATCAGTTTAAATAAAGTTATTATTATTATTATTATCGGTCGGTGATTTCCTTTGTTTTGGCTTCGTGAATTATTAATAAGTTTGATAAGGAGTTGATCAAGTCATCAGAATCCTGACGAGCTTCATACTTAAGCAGATCAATATTGAAATCCCCATCATAGCACAATATTTTATTTCCCTATGGTCATTCTCTCAATGGTGATTTACGGAATTACTGAATTAAATAGCGAGTACCATCTTTGAAAGTTTGTAGTCTCATCAAAGGGAGCAAGTCGCAGATCTTCACGGAATTTGTGTTCATCTAGAACATAAACCTCTTGGAAACTTTTTAGGTTTCATAACTAATGACGAACAGCATAAATAGGTAAATGATCTGATGGCCCGTATAATAAAGTTGCCTTTGCAACGATCTTTGACATATGGGTAGCGTAAATATGATCTAAACAGGTCTGTGAGACTGGCCGAGTGATACTAACACTTAATGACTGGCCCCGAGAGAATCAGTGAGTTTAATGTTTCCCCAAGATCCTCGATGTTCCCGACACGGAGTCGAGACGGAGTCGAGGGAAACATCGAGAATCGAGGGGAAACAAAACTCACTGATTCCCGTAGGGACAGTCATTAAGTGATTTGCTATATAGACATAAGTTTTACTACCTGACACGAGCGAGGTTTGTCGTCTTCTCTTCGGGAAGCTGGTTTTCAACTCAAAACATCTTGCTTGCGTTTGATAAAGATGTAAATTGTTTCTTTCGAGCTGGTTACATTTTGAATTCTTTTTTTTTCGACGAAAAATGGTCAGCTTTTGATGAAGATCTAGACATTTTGGTAAACAAATATTTCCGGCCTTTAGCTAGCCAGTGGCGTGCGCGACACATCACGCGCAACACATCATTGTTGCCCGCGCGGAAAACATTGGATTTTAATGACTGCCACGTGGCCGTGAATCAGCCAATGAGAGCGTGCGTTGTGTTTGGAAAACTTATCGCAATGTAACAATAGCAATTATTTGATGTAGGCCTGAGTTAGTGAAGGCATGGGATATCGGGAGTGGTGATTGTACACTAATCACCAAGGAGCCATGTCTCATTCAAGAGGGCTGTTTCGATATTGTGCATACTTGTTGAATATTCGTGTACTTTAAACGTTAGGCGGCCGGTAAATAAATCCAAAAAGGAACTTCCCTGTATTATTTCTATGTTCAATTTCTAACCACAAAATGTCAATATTCCTGTACTCTTGGTCATTTTCAAATTATTTTTTTTCAAGAACTTGGGAGACGTTTAATCCCTTTTAAGTTAATTAAGCTAAGCTGAGCTGTTTTTCCCCTTAGCCGGTAAATAGTACCCAACAAGAAAGCCTCATGCGCAATGCTTTCAAAAGTGGAGATTACAGTTAGTTGTTAGATTGATTCTTGAACTGTTATAGAACAAACCGAAAGTAAGAGATAAATAAAGGCCTAGGTTCGAGTCCCAATTGATCGCTCCTTCTTTTCTCTCTCTTCTATTGCCATGTTGTAAACCCTCCTTAATACTGATATGCCTTGACTGACATTTTTTTCTCGTTTTCCTTATCCAAATTCACAAGCACCTATCAAAGTGATTCGCTGTTACTAACTGGGTGCTTGTCTTTTAGGCTTGCCTGTTTAACAAATAGAACATGGTTTGGTGTTCTCTTACTCTGGGTACCAGCGACTCGCAGAAATAAAAGACGAAGTGGCAAGAGAGAGGAGAGAGTGTTATCCGTTGAGAATCTCACTTCTATGCGAACACAAGGTTTAGGATTTGAACCTCGTTCCTCGTTCCTGGTATATTTATCTCATTGCCAAGCGCAACCGTGAGTGCTGGATATAACAGTAATTTTCATTGGCTTACTAATGGTCCGGCAAAACCGATTTGGCATGGAAGTAAGATTCTCAACGAAAAAAAAAACAGACTCTACCTACCTCTTTATCTTTATATTCTCTCCCTTCCGTCTCTCCTCTCTCTTGACTCTTCGCCTTTTATTTCTGCAAGCCTCGGCAACCTAGGGTTCTGTGTTCTGTACTCTGACCAAAAAGCACAAAAGGAGCTGTAGAACATGTCGCCCTAAGACGGTATTGTGACATCATCAACTAATTTAAACCCTTTTAGCCTCTGCCAATTTCATCTTGAAGAAATAGCCAAAGTCAAGCTGAAAATATGTCACATCCTCTACTGTGACTTTGTATTCTCATAGAAGCATGGATGTGATGTTATTTCTATGATGTACAGTATCGCTAACCGGGTTAGTAATATATGAAGTCATTTCGTTATCTACACTATAACAAAATCATAGTTTTCAACTAATCAGGGCGCGCGTAGTAAACGAATGTAAAATAAATGTGACATTCGTCTGCTCATATTTAAAAACAATTTCTTGGAAACTGTAAGTAGTAGGTGTAACCACTTCATTCTCACCTTTTTATAAACCAGCCCAATGAGTGCTATCTTGAATCGCATTCCCATCAAATGCGTATGGTAGGTCAGGTGGTGTAAAGAAAACACTTTTAACACAACGGCACCGCTGATTCCCATAATAAACAGGATAGCATAGCTCTGATCCATGTGGGATCCTTGGTTGATTACTTCTAGGTAGCACCATAACATCGTAGCTAGCATCAAGCTCCCAAAAGAATCCAAGAGTCTAAGGGTCATCACAAAGATGCAATATTTTACAGGCAGTGTTCTGAGGACAGCTTTCCATAACCGAGGCTTCTTTCCTAGTTTCTCAGCATTCTCGATTTCCTTCTTCCATTTCTTATCTAGCTCACTAAGTAATTCTTGAGCCTCGTCTTCTTCCAGGAGTGGATATAAATCATATCCATCTAATGTGCGTTGGCTTCCAAGCTTTAGAATGTTGTTTATCCAGTTCATAAACAAGAGAGAGAAACATCCTGCATTCTTCTTAGGGTTTGTAAAAAATGTTTCGCTAAATTTATCGGTATCCATTGGACCTGTAAAAATACAAGAACGATAATATTTTATTCATTCTCGTTTCTGATTGGCAGAAAAGGGTCCAACAAATATTAGGGTCGATTTTTTGAACGACATCTAAATCTGAATCGCTGTCTATCTATTGTACAGAGGTGTTAAATACAAGATAGACGGCTTCTAGCATTTAGGCTTCGCTTAAAAAAATCGGCCTTTGATAAATTGTCTGCCGGTTGTGGTATTGTCTGCCGGTTGAAGTGAAACTGCAGACAATGGTACTCTTTTCAGCCAATCGGAAACAAGATTGTGACCTGTCTTTATGATAATAGATATCACGCTCACCCTCGTACAATAATTGTGTTCTAAAATGTATTTTAAATTCTGCCATAACGTTATCTAAATATCGTTCTGCGTCCCACTGGTTCCTGCTATTCCGATTGCTTTTGCTAATTTGTTTATGATACTTGTTAACACATCGCGATCGTGGAATCGCCGTCGTGCACTTTCCATGACGTAATCTCTAAACCCTATAAACACCACTACTGCGCAGGCGCAGGTGTCTAGTAATGATGGCCGCCAAAGGATTTTTCGACTTTATTTCAGTAGCCGTGTGCATCTCACCATCTGCAAAGTGTTAAAGCGTTATATGATCCCTGGCCCATATTTGAGTATAATGAAATTGAGAACAATGACTTGCATTTGACCCTGTTGACATGCAGTTTAACTGGAAGGTGCCGAGGCCGTAAAATTCGCCGCCAAATAAAGGCCCCAAATTAAAAGATCTTAAAATGCCCCAAATCACCCACACATTATTCACATTTATAGTATCTTTAGGTCACCAATAAACCTTTTCATCTTGCCTGTTTGTTGCTCTATTTCAGACCACCTTTTTTTTGTATTTTGTTTATTTTTCAAAATTTATTACACATAATATACACACACATACTTATAAAAGGAAAACAAATTACAGCATAGAAAATAAAACCAAAATTTGTAAAAAAAAAAACAGGTAGTTACATGTAAACAGTTTAATAAAAACGTAAAAGGCTTTTTGGTGATGAGTGGTTTATCAATCGAAGATTCATCCATTTACGCTGATACAAGGAGGGGCATTAGGGGCCCCCATTTTTCATAATGATAAGTTAAATTGTTTTTTTCTCTCGCTATATAAATCTCTATCTGATATGTTCTTTTCATTCTGGATAATAGACCACTTATTGATAAAGGAACATTTTTAAGTTTGCCAAGGTATAACAGATATTTGCTTTCAAATACTAATTAATTTACCAGTATCTCGTTTTCCTCTAGGTTGGTAATTCCAAATAATATTTCTTTAATGCCGATCGTCAAATTTATGTTCATTTCTTCTCTCAGCATACATTGAATATCTTCCCAAAACCGTTTCACCTTAGGGTATAAAATATAAAATGTTCAAGCGATTCCGTTTCCAATTCACATTGATAGCATAAGGGAGAATTAACAATTTTGAATTTGCAAAGCATATCATTTGTATATAAGATCCTATTGAGGATTTTGTATTGGAATTCTCTTAGAGTTGTTCTAAAGGGAAGAGTGTATATTTGGTCCCATTTAAGTTTGGAGCTGTCAGAATTAAAAATACTTTCATACTTTTTTGAGGCTGTTGACTTATTCGATATACTAGAAATGAACTTCTCATACAAAAGCTTTGACTGCACCTTTCCAATTTCTATACACTCATTTTCGATTACATACAAGTAATAAGTATCTAAAACTAAAGGGAGTGGTATCGATTATCACACTTTTACTTGTGTTTAACAATTTTCGCCAGTCTTTTGGCAGAGCGTTAAACATACTAAATAATAAGAAAGTGTCCACTGGGGTAGCCTTGTTGACACTTTCTGAATTTGAGTTCCCCAAAGTGATCGTATAAATGGCCAACTTTGTAAAAACCGATTTCCATTGTTTTGTTATTAAAGACTGACTTGTTTCCAATACATATTAACTTAATATTCCACAGCACTTCATTAGTTTCTTCTATAAGAATTTTGAGACTTGGTTAATTTATTTCAGACCACCTGATAGTTCTCCAGATAAGAGGATTAAGTGCTTTGTTTTCCAATTATAGAAATTGGCACATTTCCTCTTGTGATACAGCAAAAAAAAAAAAGCTTTACTGAAGGGAAATGTCACGTGGTCTGAAATGGGGCAACAAACAGGCAAGCTGAAAGGGTCTATTGCAATTTAGTATAAACCAACTAGTGGACTATTACAAATCCTGCATTCTGATTGGCTACCCTACTATAGGTCTATTTGTGATAGCCCATGGTTGAGAAAAACCGCACGTATTTTCACGAAATAATAACATTTTTCAACTTCAATTTATTGCTTTTTATTATTTTCTACTGTCCGACTAGTTAGTTTATACTAAAACAATTAGACCTCTCGCCCTCATGGGCTACGAGTTAAATAGCCCATTCGGCTGCGCCTCATGGGCTATTGACTCGTAGCCCATTCGGGCTGCGGGCCTAATTGTTAAATAGCCTGCGTTGCGGCTCTGGAGTATTGGAGCGCAGCGAGCATAGATTAGGGGGATTGGCGCGATAGAAAAAGAGAGAGGTGTGGGCCCGGGGGTGTGGGGGTGGGAAGGAGAGGAAGAGAGAGCCTGCCGTCAAGCAATGGTTATTTTGATACAACGCATCCTCGCTCTTCAATTACCAATAATCAGTAAATGGCAAACACGCTTGAAATACCGATTATTGGTAATACTACGACAAATCCTAACCCGAACCATAAACCGAACCCTAACCATCGGACGAGTTCGCGGGTAAACGACGGGTTCTCACTCACCTAGAGCTAGGGTTCACGGGTGACAAGAAGAGAAGGTAAACGAGACAAAGAATTTTTTTGAGCGCTCCTTCTCGGGCTTGAACTTGTAATCGTTCGCGTGTTGTGCTTGGCAGTGCAGGCGTCACGACCACTACACTAAGCGCGTCTACCGCCGTTCGGATTTGGACAATTGTTTATCTTTATCCTTGACTGGTTTTAAGAATGTCATTGTTTAATTTGTGTTCCAGAATTAGCGATTATTGATAATTGAAGAGCAAAAGCCAATTACTGATTATTGGTAATTCTAGAACGAGGATATGTTGTTTGATAACTCTCGGCCTCGAAATGCCGCGTATTGCTATTGGCTAAAATGCGTGATTGACAGAAATCATTAAATGTTATTCATGCATGGCATGACAAACATACCGAGAATTCCCTCAGCGATGAATTTAAAGAAAGAACAGGAGCAAGGCTATTAGAGATCTTCTGTCTGGAAGAGATGTTCTAGCTGTAATCCCAACTGGGTTTGGAACAAACATACCGAGAATTCCCTCAGCGATGAATTTAAAGAAAGAACAGGAGCAAGGCTATTAGAGATCTTCTGTCTGGAAGAGATGTTCTAGCTGTAATCCCAACTGGGTTTGGAACATGTAGGATATTCCAAGCATTCACTAATGTTAAAGACGTCGAAAATAATGCCCAGGTTGTCGTTTTGGTTATTGCTCCTTTGGCTAGTATATTTGTGAAAGA
The DNA here is from genome assembly GCA_030867875.1 of Actinernus sp. WN-2022. NCBI lineage: Eukaryota > Metazoa > Cnidaria > Anthozoa > Actiniaria > Actinernidae > Actinernus > Actinernus sp. WN-2022. The sequence continues at coordinate 1,186,109 of JAOWCC010000237.1, forward strand.
TCAATTGAACCAGTTAAGTTCCTTAGGTTATCCTGCTGCAGAACTACAGAAGTACAACTTGAAATCGCTGTTTATTTCTGCAGAAGAAGTAATGAGAGCGAATTTCGAGATGATCTGAAGAACCCTGTATCGGAACTCCACAAGCATCTTGCTCGACGAAACCACACGCACACGGTTGAAACATGGACCGGTGTGTTCGAGGAACAGGCTTGTGCTTCCGAAAATACGAGCTGCTTTGATGATTTCGTAACGCTGCGTGGATTGTTTTTAGCGCTTCTTTTGGCAGAACTTCGTTCCGGTGTTATTGTGGTAGGCAGTGTTCTTTACTGATTTGGTGGCGACTTTATATTCAGCGGCAACTAGTTCTCTTTATCTTAGTTATCTTTATCCTGCAAACCTTCTCGAACAAAGATGTCGTTCTCTACTGCATTTCGAATCTTCCTTCCTCAGAAACGACAGACTCGCTCTGATAGATCAGCAGATTTCGGAATATGAAGACCAATACTTTTGCAGGCACCAGCTAGAATTATTTAAAGCCTCGGCTCTCTTTTCTTTCTGAAGGCTTGAACAGATTCTCGCCGTGGAAATATTTGAATTCCCACACGCTACCTTCTAAAAACATACATTACATATCTTGCAAAAGTCGTTGACATTTACAGGTTTAGGTTTAGGCCGGCCCTGTCTTCACAATGTTTTTTCGGAGTTTCAGCTCCAAATTAGTATATTTTTTGTTTTGAATTTTACGCTCGAGTTGAGATACCTTGTTGAGATTCCACGCGTGAGTTTGACAGATATTAAACATGGTTTTCACTTCCGCCTCATGATGATTGGATGAATATTAATCGGTAGAATGACCTACTAATTTTATGCATTTTAATTAGTGGGTGGATATCAAAATAACCATGGCTTGTCGGCAGGCTCTCTCTTCCTCTCCTCCCCACCCCATCCCCCCTCTATTTTTTCTCTCGCCCCAATCCCCCTAATCTCCGCTCGCTGCGCTCCGATACTCCAGAGCCGCAACGCAGGCTACAAAATGGCGTACTGTTTGACTGAGCACGCAACTTCTTCCTCCAAGTAACGAAGACTATGTGATAGAATAGCCCACTTCCGCGATATGCTTTACTTGTCACGCACAAAGGATTCAATACGAGGCCCCGTGCTAAATTAAATTTATTCTTTTCACAGAGAAAAGAATAAATTTAATTTAGCACGGAGCCTCGTATGGAATCCTTTGTGCGTGATAAGTAAAGCATATCGCGGAAGTGGCCTATTTAGCCAAAATTAAGAGACATAAATCGGCTTGTCTATACTGAGATTGATGTCTTTTAAGTAATCGTAGGTATGTTTTAAACTTTTAGGAGCTGCGCTTCATCGCGCAGAATGAATGGACACTTTGCTGCTTAATTAGCTAATTAGCATATGCTTCGATCAGTGAAGCGCGCGGGAAACTTGAAATATTGGCTCTATTAACAAAAGAAAGTAGTAAAATTGGTCAACAGCTTTGACTAAAAGCCGATTTTTCACTCTTATGTAGAAGAAAACCTTGCATTATAGGCTGCAAATGCTTCTTATAGGATTAAATATGATTCATACCAAAGCTCGATGCAATACATTCACGGGAAGTTGTGTCCGTTTTTCTTCAAACATCCAGTACATTTAGCTAAAACTAGACTGAAATCAACTTCACGCAGTGATTTTGATATTTTGCATTTAGGTTATAACCTGAAAATGGAAGCTATTTTACTGTATTCAGTACTGGTAATGAAATAGTCTACGAAATCTTACCAAAAGTGGGGTCGATTTTAACTTTTTGAGTAATGAGTTGGTTTCAAACTATTTTCAGTAATAAATCAAAAAGGACAATGGCCCTGCTGCGAGCACTCTGCCGCGGACATTCCTAAGCTCTGCCTCCTTACCTTTCCCACGGGACTTGTTCTATAACGGTCAATTTTATGATAATTATTAGACACAATCCGAACCGATGCGGCTTATCGTTTCGGATCTGAAACTCACGAGGTTTGGTACCGACTCGGTTACCGAAAGAGCTTATTAAAAGCCTAAGACTTCGCCGATTCAAACGGTATTTTAGGTTGATTGCTAAAGCACGGCAAATTTCAATAGCACATCTTGGTTGCCATGATACAATCGCCTCAATCGTCCCATACATATGAAACGTCTCATTTTAAAGCTGGGGATTTCACAGGCCGATTTCACATACCGTTTTTACAATCGTGTCGCTACGCTTTCTACGTCGTTATATCAGTTTTTATATTCGCTTTTCAAACCGGCTTTGCTTTGAATACAAAATAGCGAGCGCTCCACGTTTTGAGTGGAGATAACAAATCGTCAACTCGTTGCGAAGCAAACAGAAACATACAAAATGTCTCATTTTAGGATATCAAAAATCCATTTTTATATATGTTTTTCTATGATAGCTCATTCGAAAGGTGAAACCCTGGAGAATCTGTTTTCATACTTGTTTGTATTCGATTTGAACATTACCGTGAGGTATTAATTCTTACTTTAACTAGAGCGTTCTGGTTTGAAAGTAGACATGCACATTTCACTACTTTCATTTCACTGTGTTACAAGATGGCGGTGTTTTTCCCGCGGCCTGAAACTTAACTCAAAATATTTAAAAGAATATCGAAATATGGGCTCTGAGTCCCCATACGACATCTCAAATCGACTCAAATCTATCGAGGACACTCTTAGCAGCATTAACGAATCTCTAAATCGAAGACTTGATGACTTCGATCGGAAACTACTTTCTGTAGTGAAATCTAGTCGTTCATTAGTGATCAGTTTGATCAGTTTAAAGTTATCACCGACAATGTCATGAAGCAAACCGTCCAACTTCAGAAAGAAAATGAGGATCTAAGGAAAAAGATCGAAGTAGGAGAGAAGAATATTTCCAGTGCAATGGAACCATAAATAATCTAGAGCAGTACGGCCGGCGATCGATGATAGAGATTGCAGGAATTCCAAGAACAGTCGAAGAAAACGTAGTAGCCATACCCTGCGAGCAGAGGTTTCTCATCACTTTTGCCTTTCCTGTCGCCGAAAGAAACCTCTGCCACGAAACGATTGCTTTTCGCGTTGAGCATGCGCCACGGTATCTGAATTGCCATTGGCCGAAAAAAAACGAGACGGTAAATATTGTAGATTCATTGTATGTAGATTTCAAATTGTCCATTTCCTATTGTTATAAACGGCAGTGGAGAAAATAAAATTAAAGGGGCCGTCTCACCCACAGTGCTTAGCGCGCTCACCTAGCATAGCGGCCATTTTCGATGCCATCGAAATCCAGAGTTTTATGGTAGTAGTTTTAATCTTTTTTCATCTCTACCATCCTTCCAGCTGTCGTCAAAAAAATCATACTTGGTTGAACCTTTTTTATTGCTCTTCCTATTGTGCCTCTTATATAAGTGTTTTAAATTATTTGGTCATGCAATTTTAGTTTTATTTCAGGTGCTCTGATGGATGCCAGTCTCATTCGTCCTCAGCGAAAGGAAACAATTGCCGTTTGTGTCCACGATTTCCACCTACAACATGGAGAAGCTATTCTGACCATTAATCTTTATATGTAAAGATATATTAGCGCTTAGTTCGAGTATCTACTATCTTTGAGCCGACACCGTGGCTGGCTTACGTGACTACAATTTGGAACAAAACTCCACTTGAAGAACAGTTTCCTAAAATCATTTTCAGGGCTTTGGCGTTTAACTTGTGGAAACAGGTCTCTCTCTGGCTTCAAAGGGCGAAATAAACTTCTTGTTTTTCTTTTTTTTTCTTCTTTTTTTCGGGCTTTCACACCGAGATTTTCGGATTCACCGGGTTAATCATTTGAAGTTTATACTCACACGAAATTTGACAAACAAAGCCGCCGAGACTGCATGATAATAATTTCCTATTCAAGCGAGCTGTTATTCGTTCACTGTTCTCTCTTGAACTGGTTCTCTGCTACTGCCACCAACGAGATTGCCTGCTAGCAGATCTCTCTCTCTCTCTCTGTCTGCAAGTAAAAATAAAACCGAGGAGAGAAACCCCAGAGAAACCTCTCGCTTTCATAATTATTAGTGTTACCCGGAGAGCTAGTGTTCTCTGTTTATAGCAGCGACGGGTGAGCGGTAAATGTTATAGTACAGCCAAGTACTGCTGTATAACACTTTGTTGACTTCATCACATTCAACTTGTAAGGTACTATTAGTTTCATCAAGGTCATCCATGTTCAAATCAAAATTATCATGTCACCAACATAAAGAATACGCTTGTTCGTGAAGTTCCCGCCGTGAACAAGGGGCCAAAGTCCCGGATATAAACAATAACAAAAGCACGCTAAGCCCTGTGGGTGAGACGGCCCCTTTAATGTCCTTCTTCGAAGGTATAAATCAAAGCTTTCTTTAGGATAAATTAAGGTAGATTTATTGAACGGTAATTTCAAGGTCTTCTGTGCAGTTCAGTAAAGTAAGAAGAAGACAAAGCCGGAGTTTGAAGCCCGTTCGTATCAATCGTCGGCAAACAACAAACGCGTGACGACATAAATAACGGCTGCGAAGGATACTGTGGGCTCTTGCAAAACCAGCGAAGATCACCAAAAAGTCATGCCCGAGTGATATCAAACAGGTAAAACCGGTTTGGTAACTGGTTTATCACGTGGTTTAACCTCCAAGATTTTAGAGGTTGCAAGTGCGCAATAATGTTCAACGGGAAAAGGAATCGTTTCGTGGCAGAGGTTTCTTTCGGCAACAGGAAAGGCAAAGAGATGAGAAACCTCTGCTCGCAGGGTATAGTAGCTATGGTCGTCGACTTATGTAGTTACCTCGATGTCAGTGTTGATAGCACCGACATTGAAGCAGCTCATAGACTCTCACGTAGAGAATCAGCCAATCTTATTGTTGTTTTTTTTCAGCCGAAAGATCAGGGACTCCGTCTACAAATCAAGATCAAGACTAAGAAATATCTCAACTCATGACATCGGGCTAGCACTGACTTGAACGAGCTCCTTCCAAGATCTTCATAAACGAAAGTTTAACAAGAGCTAATAAAGAGCTTTTTAATCAAGCCAGAAGCCTCAAGAATGAGCTTGGGTTTAAATTCGTTTGTACCAAGAATGGTTAGATTTTCACAAGAAAATCAGAAAGGTCCCCGGTATGCCTCATCAAAAATACAGCCGACTCCAAGCTGGTAAAGAAAATACAAATTCACTTTATGAAATCAAGAGGTGCAGAATTTTTCCACAAGTATAAACAATATAGAAATAAAGTAAACCATTTAATAAATAAAATCAAGAAGGACTATTATCAGAGTTACTTCATTAGATTTAAATCTAACATGAAAACAAATTGGCAGGGAATCAAGCTTCTTATTAGCAATTCATCATCAAAGACTAAACATGATTGCCTTCAAGAAGGTGATTGCTTGATAACTGATCCAATTAAACTGGCAAATAAATGTAATGTTTATTTCAATAAAGTAGCTTCAAACCAAATGTCGAAAATGAAAAAACCTGCTAAATCTCACAAAGATTTCTTAGAATCATGCATTCTTGATAGTTTCTTTGTCAACCCTACTACACCAAATGAAATAATTTCCTTGATTAATCAGCTTGATTCTAGTAAAAGCTCTGGAATATATAACTTTCCCATTCAATTGGTTAAACTTGCTGGAAACCTTATTGCCCCTCCTCTTCATTCAATTATATCTGGATATTTTCAAGACAAAAAAATATTCCCCTTTTCAAAGGTGGTTCAAGACTCTCTGTGATTAATTACAGACCAATTTCTCTTTTACCTATTTTTTCAAAACGTTTTGAACAAGTCATGCTTTCTAGACTTAAATCCTCTTTAGAAACAAATTATATTTAAACATCAATATGGTTTTCAAAAAAAGAAATCAACAGTACTAGCAGTTTTAGTTTATTAAATAACATTATTGAATGTTTTGAAAAGAACTCATTTTCCACAGTTATCTTTCTTGACTTTGCCAAAGCATTTGATACTGTAAATCATGACATTTTACATGACAAATTAGAACACTATGGCTTAAGGGGAGTTCCTAAAAATTGGTTTTATTCTTATTTAACAAATAGACAGCCAGCAGTATCCATAAATGGCAACTTATCGAGCAAACGTACTGTTGAATGTGGTGTACTAGGGCCAATTATATTCCTTTTATACATCAATGATATCCCAAATTATTTTAAACCTCAATCAAAATGTTTTCTTTTTGCAGATGACACTAGTCTATTTCACTCTTCTAAAAACTTAGATGAACTTGAAACTTCCATAAATCAAGATTTAAGTAATATTCAAGAGTGGTTATTATGTAACAAATAGTCTCTTAACACAACAGAATCAAACTACGTTATTTGTTGTGCCAAGAACAAAAAGTTACCGAGACCACTCACTTTAAGAATAAACAAGAGCCCATCTGGGCTTTCACTCGGGCCACATGAGATTGAAGATGAAATACACTTTCATTTGAAATCCTCTTAGTAATAACCAAAGGGAAGAATTATTAGCTGAATTTAGCAGTCTTTAGGAGTGGCCGGTAGCGCGGTGACTTTCATTCTCTGCTCCCCTAGTATATATGTAATTTAATATTTTTGTTTTTCTCGTATGTTGACCACTATTGATTCGTTTAACACACTGCATTTGAGCAGGCATATATTCATTGTTTTGATCAACCCGAGAATTAACCGTACTACCGTACTTCGTGGTCCCTTTCTTTAGTAGTGGGTTGTCGGTCAGGTGATTGTAAACTCTCGTCATTTAGCACAGAAAATGTATTCTGATGAATAGGGATCGGGTTGTCATGTAAGAAAGATGGCTCTTGAACAAACTAATTCGTTGCTAAAGCTTCAGTAGGTTGGGTAGTCGCGGAACACTGGAGACCTTGATCTTTCATTGTCTTCTTTTCTGTCTTCTTGATTTTTTTTTTAAGTTTGAAAGTCGGATCTCAGCTTATTATATCCGCTTTCAACTCGCCATTTTCAACTTCTAGGTCAATGAATACGTGATGACAGCATCTTGATTTCGGTCTTGTATATATTATCTTGCTGCACTAATTTGTCTTCCAAATGACTGAGTTTTGTTTCTTGATTCGTGTTTTGATGTGACGAGAGTAAGAATTCATTACGCATATCATTTAGGTCAGCCTCCATGTTACAAATCAAGGTCATTAAATGAGCGAGAGAGTTTCTTATTGCGGGCTAACAACCTCGTGAAGAATCTCAAGAATTCCGTCTCTTCCGGTTTGAATTTGACTCATGTGTATGTTGCTTTTGGAGTTTCAAGGATATGTTTATCCAAAACTACAGGCTCTTGGGGTTTTTCATTGACTTGTGAACTTGCAGGCTCTGTAACTTGTTTTGTTTTCTTAGTATAACATAAAGTGTTGAACATGTTCTCAAGCATGCCGCGCGTGACCTCTGTTCCTTCATCCAACGACTCCAAAGTATCTTTAAGATTCATTAAGGGTGCGTTTACCAATTGTTTTGGGCCGTTGCTAAGTAGAATTTAAAACGCCATAAAACGCCAACAATTTGAGTAAAATAATTAATAAATCACTCAGGAACTCCTGGGAGACGGACCTTTTTATTTTGATGACGTCATCGTATGACGTCATTATTACGTCATCAAGGCAGAAAAATTAAATCATCTCATGATTGCTTTGGGATAGTGCTTTCATATTTGCATATATCATTGGTCTGGGTTAGGCACAAAAGGTGTAGCATGCGTTTTACGATATACCGAAAATTGATCGTTTTATAATTTTTTCCCGTGAATTTTAACAGTAAGATGGTCATAACTTCCGTGTTTTTATTTGCTTGGCTCTGTGCAATGCGACTTCAGGAAAATTTTTATGTGAAAAAGGATTGACTTTTCTTTGTTTCACGAACTCAGTTTAATTTTTTGTGAAACCGGAAGTATAATATTGTTACCAGGGCCCACGAGGCGGTCCACGGGGCGCGGCCGCGTTTGGGTGGTTACAAAGCAATTATCTTTACATACATGGATTCTCGTGTACCGATGGAATTTGCGAGGGCAAAGCTAAAGGCATTGGACAAGAAAATGAAATCAGTGAAATTGAAACAGAGCTGCATTATCAGACATCTAATTCCAGTGGTTTATTCACGCAAAGAAGTCGATTTGCACCATAATCAGTCACATGTCTAACCGCCTGCCGGTTGTAATAAGCGCCGGTCTGTCGAGCGGGAGGTTGCAGGTTCAAACCCCGGCCGGACCAACACTCAGGGTCTTAAAATAACTGAGTAGAAGGTGTCGCCTTTACATAATACAGTAAACGGTTAGACCTTCACGTCTTCTCGGATAAGGACGTATAAAAATCATAGGAGTAGTGACGTGTCCCCAATTAGCTGCAAAGCTAAATTATAATTTATTGACACTAAAATAAAGTCACTCACTTTTATACTTTACGTCGCGTTGAGGAAAAACAACCCGATTCAGCTTACGGTAAGCTTACATCAAAATCTGACTCAGTTTTCTATCCTATAGCAATCAAAAACACTGCTAAATATGTCAATTCTAGAGGAATATCTTGCTATAATGTGTAATATCATTCGCACATGTTCGTAATCCTTATAATATTCTCCATTGATCAATAAAGAAATAATTACAAAATTCGGCAAGTAGGCCTTAGGCTTTGTTCGCCCAAAAGGAATGGTCGCAAGTTAATAGGAACTTGCCATCGTCCGTTTCCGTATTTATGTTTAACTTTCGCATTTTTCACAGACATTTCCGGCCTTAGAAATAGTTGACGAATTGTTCAAGCAAGCAACCGTGAACGACAATCTACGTTCTACGTTGTATCGGTCCGGCTTTGCTTCTTTATAGTTTAAATAGTGTCCAGGGTATCAGAATACTCTGGTATCAGAATATATGAAAAGGTTTGGTCATTATTAACCGATTACTTCCAGTCAAGTCCCTAGTATCGTGACGAGCCGCCGTAAAAATGGAGTTGATTTCTCTTTCGTTGGCACTGTATTTTTCTTCGCTACTTTCTTGTGAAAGTGGCTCAAAACCAAACTCTTCGAAGACTCCTCTCGCGTGTAGCTGCTCACTTGTAAGTACATTCTGACTCCCCTCGTTATCAACAAGCTCTTTCCGAGCACTTTCCAAACTTTCTTTGTCGAAATCCGAACGAAAATTAGTTTGCACTTGACACCCGAATTCCACGTACTGACATCGGAATTTTCCCTCGTCCAGCGAACCTCCGCAGCTAGAATGGTTTTCTCGGTTTTATCCCTCTTTTTCGGCATTATATTAAGTAAACTTGAAGCATGGAAAGTAAAAAAAAACCGGGTTCAAGTAGCAAAAACAACTTCATTGTAACTTTTACGAAATGTAAACAAAACTGAAGGAGTTGAGCATTGCAAAGCGCGCGCGTTGCTTTTTCACTAAACCGGAAGTAAGTTTTTCCCGCCATTGCATGAGCGCGCGCGCGCGCCGACCCTTCATAGCAAGACACTCAATCTTTGCCCATGCCTCATATGCGGTGCCTTGGCACATAACTATTCCTGTTGTTAAGTAGACGTGGATGATTATAAGTAAAATCCTTCGACAGCTTGTACCGTTTCCGCTAGGTCAATATCCTCGCTGGAACGAAATAACTTGATCTCAATACTCTGACTCAGTGTCTCTCAACTTACGGTAAATCTCTGACAGTTTTTAAGAGACTCGTAATATTGGTCTTGAAGTGCCTTCACCCAAAATAAGATGTTCTCCTCGGATGTTTTAAATGCAGCACAGCGAGCCGATGGCTTATAGATTCCAATATCTATTTCTTTGAATTTTAGCTTTCCGGATCCTGGCCCTGTCACTGGCTTCAGGTCGTCGTACGTGTCGTATATAAAATCACTGGCCATCTGGGTAAAAAACGCGGTCCTTCGGCTCCGACAAGAGCGCCAGTTGAAATATCCTGAGCCTGTTGGAAGGCTTTCGCACGAGTGAAGTTAAATAAAACATTAAACTGCTTACATTTGAGAGATGGGACTCCAAATTAGAGAAAAATGTCCTCTTGATTTACTGTATTCAATTATGTAAATAAATTAACCTGGAGTGTTACGTGACCAGCACAGTGCAATCTGATCTGATTTGTGGTGAACTTGAAATTTAATACATGGGAACTAAAGAAATATTAACCGCATAGGTCAAAAGTGCAAATTTTGTTGCACCCAACAAAAAAAACGGCTTGCATTTTAAGACTCGGTGCTGCCACAGGCAGCCCGAGTAATAATGAATCATTGAACAAAGAAGTCAAACAAAATATTTGGGTGTCATTTGGCCAGATAAAAAAAATCGCTTGTTTAGCGTCCCCGCCCGACCTGAGAAATGTCCCCGACCTCTAATTTATTTTATTTTTTATTTTTCATAAAAAACTTTAGAAAGTGTAAATGCGCCCGCGAACACCAATTCTTGTACCCAGACCCCTACATGTACCACTTAAAATATGCGCCGGCGCATTAAATATTTTAACATCGACGCCATTTTGTTTCTACAACACGAGGTCATGAACACGAGGTGAGTGAATAATGTGTAGTCAAGACAAAATAAACTTCACATAGAAAAAAAAAAAAAAAAAACCTCCCTCCCTACCTGGAAAAATTGAAACGGGTGGACGCTAAACAAGTATTTTTTTTTATCTGGCCTTATTGACAAAAATTTGACGTACATGACATGGAAGGACCTGTTGAAAGTCTTCAAAAAAAGTTGTTCGAGCCATTCTCTACATGAAAATTGGAATAGCCACACTACTCCACTTTTCTATAAATTAAATCTTCTAAAATTAAATGACACCCATAAACTTCATTCTAGCCTTTTCATGCATTATGTAATCCTTAAAACTATCCCTGATACATTCTTAGCCATGTTTACTCCCTTAAATGAAATCCACCATTATGAAACAAGACAGAAAAACATTAGAACTGACTACAAAAAAAGGTTTATAAATTTTAACGGCATTAAGAAATTCCTGACTCTATCAAATCAGATAAGCGTCACTTATTTAAACAAAATTACACATCATACATAATAAATCAGTATGCTGGGCCATGATTAGTTAATTAATCTATTAGATATAATATACAGACTTACCCAAGCAAAATAATTTATAAAATTCCCCTCTCTGACCATTTTTCAACTCTTTGGAAATCGCAAATTCGTCTCTTTGTCTTTTGTGGTGGGTAAGGGGGGTCCCGGCTAGATAGCTTTCGTGTTTTTTTGGGGGTCCTCCTACTCAGTCTTTTATTTGTTTATTATCGATATGTTGGCTTCTAAAACACCGAAAAGCTTGAATAATAGCTCATTCGAAAGGAGAAAGCCTGGAGAATGTGTTTTCATACTTGATTGTGATGCGATTTGAAGATTACCGTGAGATATTCTCAGTTTAACTAAAGCATCCTGGTTTGATAGTAGCCGCTTCAGAGATTTTTAACACTTGGCTGACTTGCGTTGAGCTCAACAGAAGTAGCCGCGACTCTTATCGATATCTTGGCTTCTAGAAGACCGAAAAGCTTGAATAATAGCTCATTCGAAACGAGGAGAAAGCCAGGAGAATGTGTTTTCATACTTGTTTGTGATGCGATTCGAACATTACCGTGAGGTTTCTCTCATCTTAACTAAAGCCTACTGGTTTGAAAGTAGCCGCTTCAGAGATTTTTAACACTTGGTTGACCTGCATTGAGTTCATCAGAAGTAGTCGCGACTCTTATCGATATTTTGGCTTCTAGAAGCCCGAAAAGCTTGAATAATAGCTCATTCGAAAGGAGAAAGCCTGGAGAATGTGTTTTCATACTTGTTTGTAATGCGATTTGAAGATTATCGTGAGATATTATCGGTTTAACTAAAGCATCCTGGTTTGAAAGTAGCCGTTTCAGAGTCGGATTTTAAGATTACCGAGTTCTGTTTTTAGGACTTCTTGCATATTAAGAGGGTAATCGCCATAATGTAGTACAGGATTCTTATAATAGTTGCTACCTACGAAACTCTTTTCTTATACTATTTCTCGCATCTGGAATCAGTTACCGTTACCTGCTAAATCTGCTACTTCTTGATCGCAATTTCGGAACCACATTAAACAGTCTGACCTAGTTGGCTGCCAGTACAACAACTGCATATAATTTAGTGTCATTAATGACTTATAAATTCATTGTTAACATATTTTCGTCACAATTATAATTTTTTTTTTAATGTATTACTTAGATAGTTTTTTTTATAAAATCAGCTTATTAATTATTACATAGTATTTACTGTATATATATACATATATATATTATTGCCTCAGAGGCCAACAAAATATTGTCAGGAAACATAGTGCCAGTTTTGTCAATTCTCACCTATTCTTTTGGGGCGGCCTCACCTCCTCGGAACCTGGAATAGTACTGACTATCCAAACAATGCCTAACCCTGAAACAATACAAACCCTAACCCTAAAACAATGGAATTCTTTGTCAGTGCAATACAAATGTGGTCCAATAAAATGCAAGGTTTTGAGAGGTGAAGGCCTTCTGATTCTTTTCAAGGATACGCTTCAATCAAGTAGAATTAGTGACTTAGCAATCCTGAAAGGCCGCGCCGCGAACATTCATTTACCGCCATCATGCATGGAGAGAGCGCTTTGTCGATCAATCTTTGGAAGATTCTGAGCTCTCATAAGGGCAACTACAAAATGGACCCTCATTTGGAAGATATGGGAATGCTTTCTGCTATTGACAATCGCCTGTACTACGATATCGTGCTGTTGATAGCGGCTAAAGTAGCCAACTGTACTCTCCTTGGGAGCTCTAATGAAGTTCCAAATATGTGTACCGCCAATTGCTCTAGCGATATTTGGTAGATCTTTATTCGTTCGTGAGTTCGAACAGTGCATTTAAAACATCGCAAAATGCTTCGAAAGTGGTACTTCGTCTTTCCACATATTTGATTGCAACACCCGTATTTTCATAGGAACCGCCATGTGCTAATCGATAGAGTCCAAACGCCGAACCTTTTTCTGGGGGAACTCAATTTCTAGGGCCACTAATGTACCGCTCGAAACGAGCCACAGCATTGGCTTACCCAACAATACAAAACACCCTAACCTTTAGAACGTGCAGTACGAAAACAATAGAGCTACAGTATAATTTGTATATCAAGGAGCTGGAATCTCCAGTAACACAAGAGTAAACGCTGGAGTACTTGCTGTGCGAACATTATATTTTGCAAAGATGAAGGTGACAATAAAAGCAATTATATTGCTAGGAAGCATCGCTTGTACACAGCTAGTTGGTAAAAATGTAAACGTTAAAGGTTTTAGCACAAGAATAGGTTATTTCATTTTGATGTACGTTTGTGGTTTGCAAAAATGTGTCAGAATTTCAAGTACGAACACGATTACCAACCAGCAGTGAGATTTGGTAGAGACATAAATTGCTTAGAAATTTGTCGGAGCAGGATACAATTTGTCAACGCCTATCTGTGAGCGAGAGCCTGGAACAAGCTAACGTTGGGTTGATTTTAGGGTTGAATTCCTTCCCTTTGCAAATTTTATTTAGCTAAAGAAAAAACTGTGCAGAAGCATGCTCGAATATATGACCATATATGAATGGCTTAGCAGTAGTTTCTATCAACCAGAGTGAAATTAGATGGAACAAACTAACCTTAACAGATTCTTCTCGTAAAGTAAACGGCCGGTCTTGCACACGACAAGTAGTGATTTGTGAGCTTGATAGATTGCAGAGAACCATGACGAGCTTAACCCAGTTAAGGAATGCGCTGCTGGATGTCAGTATTAATTCATTTTGTAAACCGCAAATCTCGTCAACACTCCGCCCCATCGCGCAGAATGGCCTTTGTTCGAGGGACACTTTGAGATTTTGGACTAATTAAGGTCAACTAATTATAATATTAATGAGTTAGAGGATTGCCCTACGATTGGCTTAAATAAATGAGCTTTGGGAGTTGCTTGTCCCTAGCCGATCTCAAATGGAACGAGCTTTGGGAACTGCTAGTCCCAAGCCGATCTCTCAAGTGTGAAAGTCAATTCAATAGAAGTTCGTAAAACCAGGTAATAAAATGAAAGAGCCAAACAATAGTTTATCCACAAAACGACATAGCCCTTCGGCTTAAACCTCATGCTCTCAATTTTTTCACAGCGTGTTCACATCGCATCGCAAATAAGTCTAAATACAGATTCTATGACATTGTAGCTTTAAAATGAGATGTTATTCAAGCTTATCCGTGCCCTAGAAGTCAAACAAAAACGGATTCACAAAATGACCCACAAAGAAACTGAGCAAGCTGTGTTCATGCATGACTCACATCGAAACGGGGAAAAAGCCCGTCGGCAAAACGACAAACAGTGTTCAAACTCTTTCTCAATTTTCTCCCAATCGTGTTCAAACCGCATCGCAAATAAGTCTGAATACAGATTTTTGGAAGATGTAGCTTTATAATGAGATATTTTTCAAGCTTATCCGTATCCTAAAAGTCAAACAAATTCGGATCCACAAAATCACCCACAAAGAAAGTTAACTGAGCTAGTTGCCGAAGCGGTAAAAAAGCCGGTTGGCAAAACGGCTAACAGTGTTCCAAGCCGTTTCCAATTTTCTCCCAGTCGTTTTCAAATCGCGTCACAAATAAGTCTGAATACAGATTCTTGGAAATGAGATGTTATTCAAGCTTATTCCTGTCCTAGAAGTCAAACAAAATCACCCAATGAAACTGAACTGAGTAACGAATGCAGCGTTTTAACAAAGTCATGCGCGTGCTTAGATAGATCATTTATCTACGTCATAATGCGCAGTTTTGTGTATTTCCCTCGTTCGTTTAAGGGTACGTTTACCAATTTCGTCGCTAAGCAGCGACGTTGCTACGAAGGGTCGGCGCGCGGCCGCGCGCGCGCGCTCATGCAAATGACGGGAAAAACTTACTTCCGGTTTAGTGAAAAAGCAACGAGCGCCCTTCGCTAGCAAGCTCCGGTTTTGTTTACATTTTGTAAAAGTTACAAAGTTATTTGCTACTTCAACCCGGGTTGTTTTACTTTCCATGCTTCAAGTTTACTTTATATAAATGCCGAAAAAGAGCGATAAAACCGAGAAAGCCATTCTAGCTGCGGAGGATCGCAGGACGAGGGAAAATTCCGATGTCAGGGAATTTGGTAGCCTGGGAAACCAGCCGACTCTTATCGCTCCTCACTCGCGAGTTGGGAGCGAGAAGAGTCGGCTGGTTTCCCAGGCTAGGAATTCGGGTGTCAAGTGCAAACTAATTTTCTTTCGGATTTCGACAAAGAAAGTTTGGAGAGAGCTTGTTGATAACGAGGGGAGCCAGAATGTACTTACAAGTGAGCAGTTAGACGTGAGAGGAGTCTTCGAAGAGTTTAGTTTTGAGCCACTTTCACAAGAAAGTAGCGAAGAAAAATGCGGTGCCTATGAAAGAGAAATCAACTCCATTTTTACGGCAGCTCGTCACGATACTACTTACTAGGGACTTGACTGGAAGTAATCGGCGACGGACCAAAACGTTTTCATATATTCTGATGCCGTGGACACTATTTATAACTACAGTATAAAGAAGCAAAGACCGATACAACGTAGAACGTAGAATGTCGTTCACGATTGCTTGCTTGAACAATTTGTGAACTATTTCTAAGGCCGGTATTTCTGTGAAAAATGCGGAAGTCAAACATAAATACGGAAACGAACGATGGCAAGTAACTTGCGATGATTGCAAACAAAGCCTAAGGCCTACTTGCCGAATTTTTTAATTATTTCCTTTTTGATCAATGTAGAATATTATAAGGATTTATACGAACATGTGTGAATGATATTACACATTATAGCAAGACATTCCTCTGGAATTGACATATTTAGCAGTGGTTTTGATTGCTATAGGATAGAAAACTGAATCATATTTTGATGTAAGCTTAAGCTTACCGTAAGTTGAATCGGGTTGTTTCTCCTCGACGCGACGTAAAGTATTAAAGTAAGTAAAGTAAGTGACTTTATTTAAGTGTCAATGTATTTAGCTTTGCAGCTAATTGGGGACACTAGTCCTACGATTTTTATACCTCCTTATCCGAGAAGACTAGAAGGTCGAACCGTTTACTATATTATGTTTACTGTCCGGTCGGGGTTTGAACCTGCGACCGGTTCCCGCTCTTATTTAATACAATCGGTATCAGAGGCGGTTAGACGTGTGACTGATTATGGTGCAGATGGTCGCAAATCGACTTCTTTGCGTGAATAAACCACTGGAATTAGATGTCTGATAATGCAGCTCTGTTTCAATTTCACTGATTTCATTCTCTTGTCCAATGCCTTTAGATTTGCCCTCACAAATTCCATCGGTACACGCAAGGGTACACGGTAATTCTTTGTAATCAAGAAAATTGCTTTGTAACCACCCAAACGCGGTCGCGACCCCGTTGCTCCTGGTAACAATATTATACTTCCGGTTTTACGAAAAATTAAACTGAGTTCGTGAAAGAAAGAAAAGTCAATCCTTTTTCACATAAAAATTGTCCTGAAGTAGCATTGCACAGAGCCAAGCATGGGTTTAGCGAAAAAAATAAAAACACGGAAGTTATGACCATCTAACTGTTAAAATTCACGGGAAAAAATTCTAAAACGATCAATTCTCGGTATATCGTAAAACGCATGCTACACCTTTTGTGCCTAACCCAGACCAATGATATATGCAAATATGAAAGCACTATCCCAAAGAAATCATGAGTTGATTGAATTTTTCTGTCTTGGTGACGTAATAATGACGTCATACGATGACGTCATCAAAATATAAAGGTCCGTCTCCCAGGAGTTCCTGAGTGATTTATTAATTATTTTAAGTATCTAAGTATTTATTATTTGTTTGCCACAGTGTACAATAACATAAACAGTATAATTTGTGGGGAAAAGAAGTGACGCGGAAGCCTAAACGAGAAACCGTAAGGCTTATGGAAGTTCAGGCTTCCCCTTACATACGAGATTACAGATAACTAAATAAACACTACAGGAGATGGCGGGTACATATATTAAAGCTAAGATAGACAAGGGAGCTCTGTACACACATTACAGCAAGAGAGTATATAGACAAGGAAGCTGTATTCTAGATGGCAGTAATTAAGTTGTCAATATGACGTTAATAAGAATATTTTTAAGTTTGATTTAAAGTTTTTTAAGCTAAGAGAATTTGTCAACTCATCGTTTAATGAGTTCCAAAGTTTCGGGCCTTGATATTTAATGCAAAATTGTTTGAGTCTAGTTCTACAAAAGTGGGAACGAAGTCTAGAAGCATTTCTGGTATTATAATTATGTAATTGTTTGCCGGAAGTAAACAGACCATTGAAACTAGAAGGAAGTAAATGATTAGAATAAGAGTACATAAAAATGCCAGTTTGCAGTGAATTGATTTCAAAGACTTTCAATATCTCTAATCGTTTAAAAATAGGACCTGAGAGAGCATCAAAATGTGTGTTTTCTATTGTCCTTACAACACGTTTTTGTAGGAGCAGTAGTCTTCGAAGATTAGTTGGGTAGGTTGAAGCCCAAACTATATTACAGTAATGCAAATATGGATAGATTAAAGAGTAGTATAGTGAAAGCAATGATTTCCTAGGTAAATAAAAACTTGATTTGTATATGATTCCAACAGACTTTGAAATTTTAGTTGTTATATAATTTATATGAGGTTTCCAGGCTAGGTTTTGGTCAATTATAACTCCTAAAAACGAGGTTTGTGATACCTGTTTAATTTTATTACCATCAATTAATAGGGGATCAATTGTATAATTCGGTCTCTGACGTGATTTAAATACCATGAAATTAGTCTTTTTTGAGTTTAGTGAAAGTTTATTTGCTTTAAACCAGGTGGAAACTTTAATCATTTCAGTGTTGAGTACGTTAAACAAAGAATTAGGATCTTTATGGGACAAAAAAACGTTCGTATCATCTGCAAATAAAATAAATTTTAATATATTTGAGGCATTTGAAATATCATTTATATACAAAAGAAAGAAAAGTGGTCCAAGGATTGAACATTGAGGAACGCCACAAGCGATATTTTGGTGAGAGGAACTGGAGTCATTGTATTGTACAAATTGTTTTCTGTTCGTAAAATAGCTTTTTATCCATTCAAGAGCGATTCCACGTATACCATAGTGATAGACCTTATCAAATAAAATGCGATGGTTAACCGTGTCAAAGGCTTTAGATAAATCAAGAAAAATACCAGCAGTAAATTCTTTTTGGTCTATTGCAGTAGACACATTATCTAGTAATTGTAGAAGCGCAAATTCAAAAACTCAAATTGTTGGAGTTTTATGGCGTTTTAAATTCTACTTAGCAACGGCCCAAAGTAATTGGTAAACGCACCCTTAACGAGTTGAAGGAACTTATCATATCTTTAAAGCAATGGCGATTAAAGTCCGCGGTTTTTTTAAATAACAGAAACTGGCTGTTGGATTAGGTAGGCACACGCAGAATCCAAAGGTAAGACACGCAGAATCACTAGTTAAGCCTGACTTTTAGTTTTCCCAGAAAAGTTTGGAGTAGCTGTTTAAAAAAAAATACTATACTCACTGTCTCACGATTCAAGTTCAGGTTTGTTCGAAAACTGCGCTAAAAGTATTTTAAGTTTTACTTTTGTTGTTAGAAGACATACAAATATATTTTGTAGCGTTACGGAATGTACACAAGTGGGTAGGAATTAATGCGTTATGTTATATAAACAAGTTATATAATCCCGTTGGGAAAACTTGAGGGTGTATAAAGAGGACTGATTAATATGTAAGAATCAATCGAAGGCGTTTCTCTACGTAAATGATACCTAAATTTTTAGATGTCGGACCCAGAACTGGTAAGCGAAACCGAAACTCCCGTAGTCTCTTCAAAGAGCAACTGCATGGCTCTTCGAATATGGAAGCTTTGCTGACTGGGACAGTTCATCAAGAATACAGAGTCTGATGAGCTGGCCGAAGATTTTAGTGCTGTAAAGAAGCTACGTCGTGTCGCAGAAAAGAGAGCCACGTGCGAGGATCAGAGGGAATAAACAGTACAGGATGTCTCTCACCGCGCATGTTCAAATAACCAATAGCCGTACCTCGACAAGTACGACCACAACCAATTGAAAGTATGGTGGACAAGAAGTACGAAGATACTGTGCACAGGCTAGGAAAAGCTAAGTATAATCTGTCGTCTGAAATTTCCAATTCTTTGAAAATGAGCACGCTTGAGCGTAACTACGCGTAATACAGCGAAAATTGTGATATCTGAAAAAAGATCTAAGGAAGACTAGTTCAGATGTTTGGATTTTGCGAGCACTTTACAGGAGCTCAATTTATTCAGCAAACTGTTCTTGAGCAATACAACTTTCCGTTTTGTACTACTCCCGCCCTGGCGCGGTTTAGTAACAATAAGTTAGTAATTCAAAACAGTGAATTCGTACAGAAGGCTACTATTACTCTGTTAGCTGTTGAATCAGTATTGGAATGCAGCTTCGCCCCTACGGTGGTAAATCCATTGTGTATGTTTACATTCAGTCAAACGGTGAAAATAGGCTTTTACTAGAACCTTAGATATCCGAATGCCTGTTATTTGTAGATGCCAAGCCTATGCTTGATCGTCTGTTAGATCTTTCGTCAAATTGGCTTTATCCGTCTGATATTAAACCTGGTTATCACCATATTGAGATTTTCTCGCTAGATCAATAAGTGTTCGGTTTTTTCCTGGCCATTCGGCGCTGTTACGAAATAATACAAGTTTACGGTCTTGCCATTTGGCTTGTCAACTGGTCCAAGTTCAAGTCCTTACATATTCACTTAACTTATGAGACTGCTAGTGAAATATTCGCGTAATAAAACGTTTAAATTAGCTGTTTACCTAGATGATGGTATGGGCATTTGCCAATGTTTTGTATTCGACCGGCAATTTTCGTCAAATCGGGTTATCACCATACTGAGATTTTCTCGTTAGATCAATAAGTGTTAGGTTTTTACTGGCCATTCGGTGGTTGCTATATGAAGTACTAGAAGTTTACTGTTTTGCCATTTGTTTTGTGTACTGGTCTTAATATATTTACTACTGAAACTTATGAAGCTGTTACTGCAATATTCGCGTATATTATATTGAGTATCAAGATAGTCGACAACAACTAGACGACGGTAATCAATGCTAGACAAGGTGGGATTCCTTTGTAATCCTGGACGCTATTTATGAGAATTCACTTCTAGAAGCGTAACACACCGACTAACCATATTAGTCGAAATCACTTGTGAACACTGTCCGTCTACCAACTAGAATAGTTCATACAGACGCACGTACGTGTCAGTGATGTCGGTTGTGCTGCCTTTATATAGATGGTAATGCATAAGAATTGGGACTCGCTAGAAATGAAACAAAGCTCCACTTGGAGGAAAATAAAGAATATGTTAATTTTGCTCTGTATAATTTTGTACACTTACTATCCGATACTATTGTCAAGTGGTTCATGGACAATTAAGCAGTTCAAACTTGTTTATTCTGGCAGCATGAAAGATCATTTGCAAAAATTAGGTGTTAAATAAATGCTATTGTGCCAAAGTAAATAACGTTGACATCGAACCAGAATGGATACCTCGTACTATCAATAAGAATGCGGATTATGTTGTTGTTTATTAAGACTGGAGAGTGAAAGACTCTTATTTTTGTGCAGCTACGTCTTACTGGCCGGGACTTTGCTCCCAATCGACTGTTTTGATAGTTTTTTAAAAACGGTAAAGTTCCTTGATTTTATTCAAAGTACTTAAATACAGATATGATAGGCATTGATTCCGTGGCCGCAAGTTGGGCTGGTGAATTCTAGCTGCTCGTTACGCTGGTACCGATATTTCCCAGTACAGAAAAGAATCGTAAAGCATGTCTGCTACTGCCAGTGTAAAAGCAATATATTAGTTTTTGGTAAGACATTTAGACAATTTGTTATTGATTTTTGTCTGTTGAGAATGGCAGTTTAATAATATAATGCAGTACAGTATGTTTTTATTGCTCAATGAGCATTTACCGTTAGTTATTTTAACTGGCCGGTCTAGACTGCAAGAGAGTATGGCAGTATCTTAACTGGTCTAGACTGCTAGCCAGTGTAAAGGCATTAATTCTACTAGTTACGGTTTACGGTAGACAATTTGCTATTGATTTTGTCTGTTGAGAATCGCAGTTTAATAATGCAACTCAATACGATACAGTGTTTTTATTTCTCGATGGAGCATTTATTACCGCTAATTATTTTAACTGGCCGATCTAGACTGCTAGAGAGTACGGCAGTATCTTAACTGGTCTAGACTGCTAGCCAGTGTAAAGGCATTAATTCTACTTTGATTTTGTCTCAGGTTGAGAATGGCAGTTTAATAATACAACTCAATACGATACAGTGTTTTTATTGCTCGATGGAGCATTTATTACCGCTAATTATTTTAACTGGCCGATCTAGACTGCTAGAGAGTACGGCAGTATCTTAACTGGTCTAGACTGCTAGCCATTGTAAAGGCATTAATTCTACTAGTTACGGAATACGGTAGACATAATTTGCTATAGTGATTTTGTCTGCTTAGAATTGAAAAGTCTTTGAAACACTGGTTTAATATAATATAAAATCATTGCTCGTTTCTGAAACTTAGCACACCATCTCGGTTACTGTTGGAGCAGAGTTTTACTGCTATATAACTAGCCCGTCTAGACAGAACGGCACTATAACAGCACTGGCTCATTAACCTTATGTTCACTGGAACGACATACACTGTTACTGTTTGATCATTTTACCGCTAAATAACTGGCCGGTTTAGACAGTACGGCAGTATAACGGCACTGGCTCGTATTAACCTTGTGTTCACTGGAACGACACACTGTGTAAGCCTGTGTTTATTATGTGGTCTGTGCATCACGTCACGGCCACTGGGCCTGTTCTAACATATTACTGTTTTCTATCTCCTTTTACAAGGTCAACAAACGTTTGCATTGAAGTACTGTACAGTTCCTTAATCTGAGGCAGAAGGAGAAGGATTGAGTTTTCAAGTCGAAAGAGCCAAGTCTACTCAGCTACCAACTACACCAGAGGCCAACCGAAGATGTTTCAGTTAGACTTCCAAAGACATGTAAACAGTCCTATTTGAATAATAATAAGCCTCTATAACTCTAATTGCACGTTGAAGTCTACAATCATTCTTACATAAATAAATTAAGGACTAAAGGACTATTAATTTTAAATACAATAGGTTTTAATTGATATATTTTATTTCAGTTTTTACATATCCAAACTTTAATCTCAGGAATTTTCAGTTTTAACTGGATATGTTTGTTATAGTGCAGCCATAACTTTAATACAAATCTTAAATAAGGACGCTAGAGTGTATTAGTTTGTTGGCTTTAGCCCTCGGAGCCTCGTACGATTGCATTCGGTCGAGGAGTACGTTTCCAGAATTTTTTTCCACAGCAAGGTGGTTTTATTCTCGTTTTTCGTATCGGGCAACGTACATAAACTATTGACAAATCTAGAAATACTGTCTAATTCAGTAATATTGCAATTTCAAGTTATGGTATATCATTTTATAGTCACGATTATTGTACCTTATGAAGATTGACTTAATATGTATTAGTCGCTTGCAGGTCGTGGTACAACCTAATTATTAAGCTTTGCTTAAAGTAATAAATGTTGCCTCGGCTGCTGCTAACGCTGGAATTAGTAATCTCCTTTTTCAGCATCATTTTGAGCAAAAGATGGTTACTTATGTCAAGGAAAACTTGATTCTTTGCTTTCAGTTTCTAGGAGTTTAATGTTTAGCTTGCATCATGGTCTTTCTTTATCATCGAAGGTGGGGCATCAATAAACGAAATGCCCGCACCTGATCTGTTGTTTGTGTTTAATGCAGTTTAGCTATTAAATGTTTTATGCTCGTTTCAAGGTGATAGGAGTATAAATATATTTTGTAGCGTTACGGAATGTACACAAGTGGGTAGGAATTAATGCGTTATGTTATATAAACAAGTTATATAATCCCGTTGGGAAAACTTGAGGGTGTATAAAGAGGACTGATTAATATGTAAGAATCAATCGAAGGCGTTTCTCTACGTAAATGATACCTAAATTTTCTTTAAGACATATGTTAAGAATAGAGGAAATGTACTGACTACACATCTAATATATAGACTTGATTTGACAACATTATGTACTACTGTATATATAATTAACAAAGCATACATACATGTCCGACAAGTATCAATAAACGAAATGCCCGCACCTGATCTGTTGTTTGTGTTTAATGCAGTTTAGCTATTAAATGTTTTATGCTCGTTTCAAGGTGATAAGAGTATAAAGCTTGTTTATGGTTGTGTAGGCAACGTTCTTATAATTGGCGGATACATAATAAAAGAATAGATCACTATTGTCGTTCCGTGATTTGCATTGCTGCATTTCGATCCAAGGCAAGAATAAGGCTCTTGCTTTCTAGTTTTCTTGTCAGTGATTCTCAGAAACCGAACAAATCAGTTGCAAAGATGAGCAAACAGTGTTCCAACTCTTTCTCAATTTTCTACCAATCGTGTTGAAATCGCATCGCAAATAAGTCTGAATACATATTTTTGGAAGATGTAGCTTTATAGTGAGATGTTATTCAAGCTTATCCGTATCCTAGAAGTCAAACAAAATCGGATCCACAAAATCACCCACAAAGAAAGTTTAACTGAGCTAGTTGCCGAAGCGGTAAAAAAGCCGGTCGGCAAAACAGCTAGCAGTGTTCCAAGCCGTTCTCAATTTTCTCCCAGTCGTTTTCAAATCGCGTCGCAAATAAGTCTGAATACAGATTTTTGGAAGATGTAGCTTTAAAATGAGATGTTATTTATGCTTATTCCTGTCCTAGAAGTCAAACAAAATCACCCAATGAAACTGAACTGAGTATAGTATAGGCTCGATAAATTGGGGATAATTCCGCTCCAATTCTCAAACATCGGTGTTTTATAATACAAACAATTCCCTTAAAGACTGGGATTCCAAATCCCTTTGCTCAAGAAGTACGAACGTCGTTTGCTTAAAAGTTTACTCATGTGCTAACTGCTGAACTATGGATTTATCTACGTCATAACTGCGCAGTTTTGTGTATTTCCCTCGTTCGTTTAAAGAGCTGCAGGAACTTATATATTTAAAGCAATGGCGATGAACAGGCTCGGGAAAAGGGCAATCTTGAAACGGAGCTGCGATATTATTATCAGCCATGATAGACTTTTAGAATCAGAATGTTAATAATGTTGAGCTTCTCTTTTCTTTTGCTAATAAAACTGGTATCCAAGCAACTAAAATGCAGTTGATATATTTAGCTTGCTTTAAAGTTCCCGCTTCGCTTTCAGGATCTTAATCACCTCCCATGGGACTCAACACCACGCTACTTGATAATTGTCAATATATAAATCCGCTTCTACAGACATTATCATAAGTGGCACGAAATGCCGTTTTAGTTTAACTTTTTACAGTTTTTTATCCAAGGTACAGGGTTTTTTCTAACCGTTTCTGAAGCTTGAAGAATCATTTTAAAGCTTATTTTAGGGTCTACAAGAAGCCGATTGAAAATGACTTGTGCGTCTTATATTTCAGTAGAAATCGAGACCTGAATATTGGACTGAGCAGTTTTCCATACAAAATTCGGTCAAAACTCGCTTAGATTCAGAAGGCTAAGGTACATGGGTTTTTGAAAGATACAACTGAGGTCAATAGCTCTACTGATTTATGTGACCTTTACCTTTAAAAAGCCGATTGAAAATGATTTTTTCTCTCAAAAATGAAGCTGCGAGAGCGCTTCAAACGTAAGCTAGTGGAAGCGTTTTCGCCATTTTCTTTGTATTTGAATCTCCCGCTCCTCATTAACTGGGCAATCGTTCAAGTACTTACGGGGACTTAATTATATTCAGAACTGGATATGTCCATTGATTCTGGCGGACCTTGTGATTTTATGAGTGTTGTGGCAGTGAAAACAAACACGTCGGGCATAAAGAACGTCAAAAACGGCATCAGTGAGCATGACCAAATCATTCAAATTAGCACCATTTTTAAAATTTATAGTCTGAATTTGAAGAAATGTTGGTGAGTTGATAACAAAATGAAACTACATATTTTAGGTATTTAATGTTAGTATGATGACGTTTCCCCCTTAATAAACGTTACAAACAGACTGTACCATCAAAGGGCCCTCATGACATACATTCATTTGGCGCAAATTTGAACATTCTACGACGATTACAACCAATGTTATAGAGGAATGACTGTTGTTATGACGTCATGTTTAGTGACGTCAAGGAGTCGTACCTAAATAAGGCTGCCTATTGTTAAAAAATCAAGAAAAGAAAATAATGTGACTTTTGAGTGCCAGACTTGTGCATTTCAGCAATAAAACTCGAAAATCACTGAAATGTTTTTTTCTAAGGGCATGTATAAAAACGTATGACGTTGCCGAAAATATGACTTCAATTTTAAGCCTGTTGTGGACAAAAAAACATACGTACGATTTTAGCAACCAACGTGTTATTATTAGACAAAATGCCATGCTCTGCAATAGTATTTACAACTCCAAAAGATGAATGAACCGATATTAGAACTCATTTCTTCAGTTCTTAGTAAGCGACGCCGGCATTAGTTTACCAAAATAAAATTGATTTCAAGTTCAGGAAGTCCTGGCAGCTGAGCTGGGTTCAATTCACCAGAATGCCGTGAATCTTATTCGCGAAATTCGAAAGCTGTTGGAAGTTTTTAACGCAAACTTGTTCCATCAAATGTTCTGATTAGAATTAAGTGTCACGGCGTGTTCTATAAATGTTACTTTCGAATGCCAGTAAACAATTTAAGTTATTGGTAAGTGTTGTTTAGCGCGAACATGCATTAGAATACATGTATTTCGCCTGCCTGCAGACGTCTACACCACCGTGTACTCAGTATGGTTTAGTAGACCTACTTAAAGATGGTACAACATTCGCTACCTTCATGACACAGATATAGAAGACTTAATTACACTATCTTTCACACAAGTAAAGAGGGTCTGACTCAGTTGAAAGACGAAATGCACGAACAACTTCAAATTAACGCAGAGAAGATTTCAAAGCAGGTACATATGGATTCATCTATAAAACAGTTCAAGTTCTAAAATCGAGGGAATAAAGACCAATACCTGTTCAATAAGGAGATTCAGAAGGTCAGTTACAACGCCAGAGAAGCTGTAGAAGACAAAAAGTATTCCAAGGCCATTCTAGAGTTCGAAGAAGGTATGAAACCAGTCCTGGAGAATAGGGCAGGAATTAGTCAAGTTAGCTGATACTTCATTAGGCGGTTGGAACACGGTTCACGAATACGTCGAAAACGAATTGGCCGATGATTCAGACGACGATAGAAAAACTTCTAGGGCAGAAAACAGAGCAATGATTTTATCAAGAAGCAAGATAAGGCAAATAAATCACGCTTGAGCAATTTTCGTGATAAAAATCAACGTTCTACGTCCACAAGTACAGTCCAGCTCAATAACACCACTTGCACAACTTGACAACGCGTAGGGCCCAATGGCAGATGCTTCGCATGTGGAAAAACTGGACATTGGAGATCATCCTGTACAGTTGGACAGTCATAGACACAAGACTTATTCCGGACGAAGTTGATTCCTTCATACCATCACGTGCACGTGTCGCGAAATCAGTTTTCGGAAGACAGAAGTTGAACTGCCCTACAATGGCACTGATCAGAGTGTCGTTTTCATAATATCTGGTTTGTACTGTTCTCTGCATATAAATATTTATATTATATTTATATTATACTTATATTACGTAATTTTACGTTCCTTATACATATGCAGGTATACGTTGTGACATGTATATTATTTGTTCTGCAGTGCGAATGTATAGAAGGGTTTCTGCCAACCTTAACCACAGTGGTTGAAGTTGTTTGCAGCAACATTTTGATAACATGTACTCTCAATAGATATTCACGTTTTACGTCATGTTGACATATTTTTTTAGGATTATTCAGCAGTAAGATCAATTTGATAACTATTTCCCATGTTGGGTGGGTATTGTATTCCAGAGGTCGTGCCCATGCAGTATATTCTATGTTTAATTACATTGTTTCACGTCACGTTAACAGATCTTTCAGGATCATTCAGCAGTAAGATCAATTTCATAGCTGATTCCCACGTAGGGCGGATATTTTATTCCAGAGGTCGTGTCCAGTATATTCTATGTTTTATTATACTATTTCACCTTTCCCGTTCTTTGTATTCTTCTTAGTGAGGCATGCCTCCGAGCGCGCATGCCTACAGTTATATCAACGCGTGTAGTAGTAATGAAGAATGGTGTTTCTTCGTGGTTGAACGGGTTCATTAGCGAAGAAATCAGTTCTTCTCGATTACGCATACAAGCGGGCGCAGGTGCGTTGAATTCCTCAATATAATGTGCGCACTGTACTGGCAGGTATCAAAGCTAGTGCGAGGTGATGCAAGCATCTTAGGCCAACGGCAAACGTCGAACTAGCCATGAACTTAATTCAGTCGAACCTATTAATTTTGAAATAGGCTCATGGATAGTACGACGTTTGCCGCAATTAAGATCGACCCTATTCAATAGGTACGAGTCCGGCATTAGGTTCGACTAGCCAAGTCGGGAATTACGACTCCGGTGCGACTTTGCGGCAAACGTCGTTCGCAACACGCGCCGAACAGAATTCATAAATAATATAAAATAATAAATAAATCATGCAAATCGTATGGATTGTGCCAAAACCGTGAAAACAACATCTCCCCCATATCCCAAACACTGATTCCCCCTGTCGAGCATGCGCTGTATAAAGGCAATTTCGAAGGCGAAATGGCGGCCGATATCAGTCATTGCCACATGACGCTGAGCCGGAAATGTGTAGTTCGTGCTTTAATGTCACAAAATACATATGTCTTAAATACGAAATGCCCATTTGTAATAAATGCTCAGTATTCGAAAGTAATGAAGAACCGCCTGGCTGGTGCCGGTAGAAGCGTTGGCTACTGCGAATGTTGCGATAGAGATCGCAAAAAAAGCGCGGGTATACAAGTGTAGAAGAGCGGAGTATCGGCGACTGTTGTACCGACGGCATGATCGACTATTAGCAAACCGCTAGAGCACGGCTAATAACGCCACTTGCAGTAACAACCTTCGTCTCCTATACACGGTACTGAGTGCTGTGTAGAACGCCATTCTTCTGTTTTGGACAATTATTTTCACGAAAGGCCCTTTTTAGATTCGATAGGTAACTAGTTCCTGTAAAAACTAGTGTTGGTCTGCGTCGGGGGGGAAGATAAACACTGGTATATAATCAACTAAAGTCGATTGATGTATGCTAACCGCCATGGAAAGCGAGTAGCAGCTGACGTTTCGAGCGCTAGCCCTTCGTCAGAGCAAAAGAGGGAATTGTGGGTGGGGAAACGGTTTATATACAACAAGAACAAGAACAAGAAGTTTATTTCACTCTAGATAATAACATTTACATTAATTTTCACACACACACAACAAAAATAAACTACTTTTATAAATTTATACTACAAGAGTAGGAAAGTTCTGAAAAAAACCACAGGGCTATCAAGTCAGAACTACCTGGTAGGTCAGGTGATAAATATCATTTATAATTACAAGCAAATACGAAAAAATAAAAAATAATTACAAAGTGAGAAACATGCATAGTTCTATTAGTTATAATGTCGAGAGGAGAGAGTTGCAGGCAATATAGTTAATGATGTTGACCAAGTTGCAGCAATGTTTGAGTTGTTATTACAGGTATATATACAGTACATTTATACATATTTATACAAGACTAATATCTATATACATTAAGGATATAATCTAACTGTCCTCAGCAATATATCTATCAATATACAGAGATGTAACTTCTTTTTTAGATAAATGCTTTTGAACTATTGATTTGATGTTTTGAGGTATCTCTTCCCATATCTTGATTCCATTTATAGTAATAAATTTTAATTTATAGCTAGTATTGCTAGATTTTATGAAATATGTTTGCCTCTTTAATTGTCTGGTATTATAATTGTGAATATCTGATAAAGGAATAAACATATCAACAAAATTATTACCTATTCTTTTATAATATATATCATGCATGAATAGAGCTGAGTTTAATTTATAAATGTCATCAATTGTTAGCAAATTTAATTCACGAAAAAGCGGTGTAGTATGACTGTGCCACTTCTTGTTTGATATTAGTCTAATGGCTTTTCTTTGAATTATTCTTAGAGGTTCAATATAGGAATTGAAAGTGTTTCCCCAAAGTAGGATTCCATAATTTAAATGAGGAAGTAACAAAGAATCATAAATTTGCTTGAGGATTTTAGGTGGGGCATAATGCTTTGCTTTATAGAGTATCCCAAGGGACTTAGAAGTTTTAATTTTAATATGCGCAATATGTTCATTCCAACTGAGATGTTTGTCTATGATCATACCAAGATATTTTGTTGATATTTTTTCTTCAATTTGTTCGTCATTAATTTTAAGCAGGAGGTGCCTTTCGGTTTTCTGTCTTCTAGGAGTGAAATTGACAAAATTCGATGTATTTGTATTTAGTGTTAGTTTATTACATGAAAGCCACTCTTGAATTTCATGCAATTCTCTATTTACTGTGGTCTCCAAGTTATTAATATTATTGCTTGAGTAGAATAGACTAGTATCATCTGCAAATAAAAGAAATTTTAAGTATTTGGATGAATTTGGAAGGTCATTAATATATAGCAGGAAATGCAGTGGCCCTAGAACAGAGCCTGAGGAACACCAAAGTTTACAGTACGTTTGTTGGAGAGAGTACCATTTATAGATACTAATTGTTGTCTATTGATAAGAAAAGACTTAAACCAATTTAAAGCTATACCTCTTATGCCATAAGATTCTATTTTGTCAAGTCAATATATTTAAATTAATGGTGTCGAAGGCTTTAGCAAAGTCTAGGAAAATCACAGTTGAAAAATGTTTTGTTTCAAAGGATTCGATTATATCATTTATTAAGTCTAAAACTGCTAGGATTGTTGATTTGCGTTTTTGAAAACCATACTGATGTTCAAATATAATCAGGTTCTTTTCCAAGAAATTTTGAAGCCTAATAAGCATAATCTGTTCAATTAATTTTGAAAAAATCGGTAAAAGAGAAATTGGCCTATAATTAGCGACCTTTAGTTTAGATTCACTTTTATGAAGCGGAATAATTTTTTGTATTTTTAATTTTTCAGGGAAACAACCATTTACAAAGGAATCGTTTATTATATGTTCTAGAGGAGAGGCAATTAGATGACTAACTAGTTTAATAAGTTTGACTGGAATGTCATAAATACCTGAGCTTTTACTAGGGTTTAATTTATCAATGAGACACTTTACTTCAGTGGAGGATGTAGGATTAATAAAGAATGAATCAGTAATACAGGACTGAAGATAGTCTTTGTGAGATTTCTTAGACGGCTTCATTTTTTAAACTAAATTTGTTGCTATATTATTAAAATAAGAATTATATTTATTTGCAACTTGGAGAGGATCTGTAATAAGCTTATTGTTTTCTTCAAGACAAAAATATTTATCTTTCAGCTTGGTAATGTGGATAAGGTTTTTGATACCTTGCCAAGTTTTTTTCATATTTCCTTTAAATTTATTAAAATATTCTAGATAATAATTACGTTTAGATAACCTAATTAGATGGTTTATCTTATTCCTATATCTTTGATAGACATGTAAATAAATTTCTTATAATATTAATTTTTAATTTTTATAGACTTTCGGATGCCCTTTGTTATCCAGGGTTTGCTGGCTTGTTTTAATTTTCTTTTTGAAATAGCTTTTAATGGTACATGTTTGTTTATAGTCCTTAAAGTGTTTATGAAACCAAATTTTGTATATTTATTTTATTGCAGAATAATAAAGCTCATTCTTTTCTGATTATTAAGAGTATATTTATTTTTCAGTTCCGCCTTCGGAAAGGTCTCTTTTTCGCCATTCAAATTGACTACTTTATGCTAAAAACTGTCCCGTTTGCCGCGCGGCCAAATGAGCTGCGTGACGTCACTGTGAGGACTCGCTGTTTATATACTACAAACATGGCAGACTCGGCGAGAAAGTTTCATAGAAAGCTAAAAATAAGCGAGGAGGTGGAAGATATTGTGTGACTGGTGGCCTTGGTTTTCTTCCCGTATTTAACTTTATCCTACGCCAAAATACATCGGACATTGAAGTTGAGAAAAGCAATAGTCAATGTCCACATTTACTCATTCACAGTTTGTACAAGTACAACACAACTACAAAAAGTACAAGAAATGACTCACCAAGAACTCGACGATAACTTTAGTACTCCTGTACTTGTATGCTGAAGCCAGAACAGTGAATGGCAAAGAATATAATATAGGGTTTCTCTGGTTTCCTGTAGAAATTCGTTTAAGAGGATCCTGAATGTTCGTGAATGAAAAACGGTCGATAAAACTTGGAAAGAACCCAGACGTGGCGCCATACATGTGAGTTCATCAGTTTGTTGGGCTCTCGCCCTTGCCCCGAGGGTTTTTCTCCGGGTTCTCCGGTTTTCCTAGCCTCCCTCCGCAAAAAACCAACACGCTAAATTCCCATTCGATCTGTGGATTAGCCGGGACTTGGCTTTGATCATCCCCATGGTTGTTTCAGGTTTCGTTAGAAATTCAGAGAGAATTTCGAACGTATAGTCGAACTGAGCCTCAAAAGCTACGCAACTCACTGCCATCAGAACAGCAGTTAAACACTGTTCCTTGGTAATGAAAATATCCTTCTTCAGACCAGATCAACGATGCAGTTGTTGTAGAAAATAGTCGGGAACCTCAACTCACGTAACTCAGTCTCAGATGCCGCTATTAAAATTTCGCTACAAACGCTTTCTGATCTCTGAGTATGAATGTTTTTCCATCAGGCATTTTCAACATTATCACAATGTGCAGATTAACTTCTCCTGTGCTGACCATACATTGTAAAAAGAAAGCACTTTGTGTTTCCTGCAACAGTTTTGATCAGTTTACAATTTTACAGCCCGTTTGCGGCCGGCAGTACAGTCTTGCAATTTCTGTCTTTCACTTTTATCAATCGACATGTTCTTTTTATAGCAGGTTATTTAATCCAATAAGAAACGAGCTTTCAGGTCGTCAATGTCAAGCTGTCAGAATTGAACCAACCAGCGACGAGAAATGTTGTAAACAAGTCGAAGTACAGTAAAATGGAGTTTTCGCTGTAGTCAGTTCGCTTAGTTAGATTTGTATGTGGGTTCTTAAAATTATATAGCTTACTTTCCTTCGTCTAGATTGAAGTTTGTATTATAAAACAAATAAAAGATGGTTCTCCTTGTTCTATAACAAAATAATGTACTTTCGAGGTCTTGAAATGGTGCTAAATGCACTCGTGTTCTGCTCGTGCATCCGCAGTTTTTCACGGACCTCGAGCGTGCAACATTTTTTTTATAGAACAAGGAGAACCATCTTTTATTTGTTAAGGATTGTGTTGCGTTCTATTGTATTTCATTTTTTGTATTGAATTGTATTGTGCTTTATTCTATTGTATTTTTTTTGTAAAATGCGTGTCGTCCCACATGATCATATGAAGGGATTGTCACTTGCGAGTCCTCACAGTGACGTCATTGTAATGGAGATTCGGTTCCAGGCCCCGGACAGTTTTTAGCATAAAGTAGTCAATATGAATGGCGAAAAAGAGACCTTTCCGAAGGCGGAACTGAAAAATAAATATACTCTTGATAATCAGAAAAGAATGAACTATATTATTCTGCAATAAACTAAAGATGCAAAATTTGGTTTCATAAACACTTTAAAAGTTCATTATGAAAAAAATTGTATTTTTCATTGGTTGATGATAGATAAGGTAAGTGGTTTTCTAAGTTTAAATCAGCTACATCATGAGCAGATATTTCTTCATTTAGACGAGAGAAGTCTCTTTTATGAACAATGCAAGGGATTTTAATTGATGCATCTGTATTTAATAAAATTAGAAAATTTGACAAGTGATCAGTGACATGAGGTATTAGATTACCAGAAACGGTATTTGTAGTTACATTATTTATGATTATATGATCAATTAAAGAAGGATTTGAATATTCTGTAAATCTTGTAGGTTGCAATTGGGTTATTTGAGGAATCATGAAATATGAAAGTAAGGTAGTTAAATAGTCGTTAATATGAGTAATTGATTCATATTTTAATAAATCAAAGTTTATATCCCCAGTTAAAATTGTAGTTTTATTTTCCTTATTTCCTTTATTGAGAGTTTTTTTCTAAATAATCAAGAAAAAGTGAAGGGTTTTTCGGTTTAGGGTGAATGTAATTGACGCCGATTAAGATATTTTGCTTGCAGTTGTTAACTACTTCTATCCAGAGAGCCTGGAATTCACAATCAGTTGAAAACATGATCTAAGTGTGAGAGAACACGTGAATTCTGAAATTAAATGAATGAAAAGCGTTCATTAATACCGTGAGGTGCCAAAGTGCCTAATTTGAAAATAAAGTTCTGTTCTTTGCGTTTACGAGTGTCGGTGGTACCTTGATGCAGAGAAATGCCGCACACAGTGATGTGATTAATGCAATGACCAGGAAGGTTAAAGTGACGAGCTACAGGTTTTGCGAGATTCTTGCTGTTAGTTCTAACATCTAGCAAGTGTTCGCGGAATCGATCTCCTAACCTTCGCCCTGTTTCTCCGATGTAGAGTTTGTTACAAAGTGTGCAGGTGATACAATAAATAACATTACTAGAAGTACAATCAAAATGATCAGTGACTTTAAGAGAACCTTTAGGTCCTGAAATAAATGTCGTGGGTTTGTGTAAGCACAGGTATTAGAGTTTTTCCGCACAAGAGCGTTAGAGATGCAAATATATACTATTAGACCTTAGACATGCAAATTACAGCGAAAACCGCTTGCGCACTCTTCGTTGAGTCGCTTGATTGTTTTTAGTTAAATAGATTTAAACGAGCATTTCTTTTCTAATGCTAACAGTGTAATTTCAACACTCGCGTCGGACCACTGTATACACTTTGATACACGCCGGGCACAAGTGATCGTAAAAACGGCGGGTTTTATATATATTTAAAAGTTTTCGACATAGAAGAATGAATTTTGGTAGGTGTATAAAGGAGTGTAAACAAAATATAGTCTGATAAGTTAACCTAATATAGCCATCATTATGACGTCACAATGACGTCATATATCCTTTTCTAATAGGTTTCTTCTAAATTTTTATTACCTCTAAAAACGTTTTATTATATCTTTTTAAAATCTCTTGTTCATGAGAATGAAATAATCGAAAACCCGATATCGATCGGTTGAAGTAAACGAAAGTTATTAAAGTTTGAATTTTGGTAATTTTCCCGCCAAAAATTGGCGGGAAATAAATAGCATAAACCATTTATGAAAATGTCGCTTGTTTTAACTTTTACAGTTCGAAATACTGGTACATCATATTTTGCACAATAATAGATCTCTTTAGTAATAACAACGTGTTGTTTTTAGAATTTTGATTTTTTGAGTATAACAGCTTAAAATTTAAGCCCCATTTTTTTGTATACGTGATTATGACGTCATAAATATATTTGTGTACCCTCAGAAAATAGCCAGTTCAATGTTTTTGGAATTTTATCAATGAAATGCATTTGGCTAACACTTACAAGTCATAGTATTCTCTTTAATAATATTTTTATAGTCGGCAATCTGATTTAAGCTTGAAGTATGACGTCACTAATAAATCGTCCATAACTTTGAATATGTTTATCGTAGAAAGTTCAAATTTTCGGCAAATTAATATATTTCATAAAAGCTTTCTGATGACGTAATATTTTTGAAACTTGTTTTAAAGGTTAATTTTCACCAAAAAAGGAGGTATCCCTTATGACGTCACAATAACGTCACAATACAGAAACAATTGTCCCGAAAAATGTAGTCTTACTTTGTTACCAACCTGCCAAAATTTCGTCAAATTTAGAGTAGAAGTAAGGAAATGGCGTTACTTTTACGTTTTATGTTACACTCAACCCCGCCGTTTTTACGGTTATTCGTGCCCGGCGTGATAGTACACTTGCTCAAATAATGCGAGACGCCGCTCAGTTAGATACGTGCATAACTCTATCATGACACTCGGTAACAGCCATCTCGGATGGCGCCAAATTCCTGTTACGTTGTACATTTGAAATCCTTCAGGTGTTTCCACATATGTTCAATTTTAACTCTCTTGCGAGACAGTTCTCGATTGAATCGCCTAGCTATTCGTCTATCTCTGTTGTTCATTATTCTTATTTGTGCCTGTCTAAATGGTATTAGCAGTGGTAGGTTATCCGGGTATCCCTTATCAGCCAGGAACGCTACACCTGGAGGAATGTCTAGCGTCAGTCCAGGCCCTATTGGCTCCATTAGGCGATAACTCTGCGAATCATGGGTGCTCCCTAAGAAGCCGGCTTGTAGAAATCGAATGTGGCCCCCATTGTCACAGATCATTTGAGTGTTCAAAAGATGAAAATGTCTAATTGACCGATGTAAAACTCGCGTTGTGGCTCGATCGACGGGATAAGTATTTCATGTGGCGTAACATCTATTCACCCAACAGCGTTAAGAAAATGTTGCCAAGTATTACGCATTCCATTCCATTCTCTGTTGCTAGGCCAGGTCACTGCCAAACTGAAATGGCGCCACAGAACACTTATTCCTTGGTACAGTAAAGCGCATACGGTTTGTGGACTGACATCAAACAATAGTGAAAGGGTGTGTACATGCGGATACTTTCGAAGCCAAATAAACAGTATCCTGTTCACTATGCTCAGCTTAAACCTCCCCGCTCGCTGCCTAGGATTGCCACGTCTTGTCAGCATAAAAAAGCATGGAGCAGTATGTCGTGAAATTTCTAGGAACGACTCCGTCGTTTCCCCTGTATTCAGCCAGAACAGGTACCGCTGTCGGCAGATGAGAGAAAACACATCTCGTCCATGGAACACTTGACCATGAAAGTCATAAAATAATCGGTCTCTAAGTGATAGTTGAAGTTGGAGTGGAGGAGCAATGAGGGTGAATAAACATAAGACTTTTCCCAGTACGCTAACCAAGAGTATGGTAATATTTTATGTCTCCACGTAGGGTAATGGCGGTGGTATCTGAGTTACTGATGTGCCAAGTGTTTGAGCTAACAGGGTAACATACACGATTAATAAACGCATCTCGTCCGCTCGATCCATCTACGTGAACTAGAGAAATAACAATTCAAAAGCTCAATTTCTTACAGAGGCTGCAATTATTTATCTTGTTTATTCCCTCTGTTTAGCTGCAAATGTTGTATTGAAGGTGATAATACCATCGATGAAAAATAGGCAGAAGGGCGTGCTACGTGTGCTGTGTGACTCGAAAGGTGTAAGGTATTTAGGGGATAATATTATAAAAGCCTGTGTTCATTGTCGAAATTTCTCTCCCTCCTCGATCCTCGTAGTGGTTCGAACATGGCAAATATTTGAAACCCATTCGATGAACCGAGAGAAGCTCGTCACAGACTGAACATAAAGGCTGGCAATAATGAAAGAGTTCAAGTTCAAGTTCATTGTATTCACACTTATTTTTTAGATAATTATGTACATTTACAACGAGTGCATTCTACAAACAGTAAGATACTATAAATCATGCCTTGCTGAAGAGGAACTAGGTCTGAGTTTTCTAGACACCCTTAATTGGTTGTGCGAGTTGTGATTGTGTTCTACACTAATTCCAATTATTGCTTTACACTGTATACCACACAGCAAAATGTGCTACAAATGCTCAAATGAATGATAACCATATAAAACACACATGTACTTATATAGCCACATAAGCATCGTATCCAATGATAATTACACAAAGATAATTACAGTTTTATACCCAGATGCATCCCCTTGTATATTAACTTATAAGTCAGGGCATTCAAAATTTGCAGATTAGTTAAAAACAAATATTTTTGATCAGGATTATTTACACCCACAGTCTACATACATTATTGCAGCAATCAGTTTCAGTCTTTTGGGTTACCACAGAAGCCCAGTCCTTTCTCTTAAAAAAAATATGTCGAACGCACTTTGATAATCTAAGATTACTTCTAGTATAACTTATAATATGGGATAAATATAAACATTGAGACAATCAATCATCTATTAGTACTCGGAACCTGTAGTACAACAGAACAGCAGACTGTAAATTGTAGACGTGTGTTACATGAGTAGTGTTTACAGTAAAAGGGCAACTCCTTTAATTTACATACGAGAAAAACATCTCTAATTTACATATGATGAAAAACAAAAATATTAAATTACATACATATACTAGGGGAGCAGAGAGCGGAAAGTCACCGCGACTGATAACTCCACTACCCCACCCCTAATAAATAATAGGAGTGGAGTACCACGCCTCCCCTGTGACCACGCCCTAGAATGGAATGTCTGGAATGTAAAGAATGCAGAACATTAAAATAAAAAATTGCGGGAGAAGACAAGGCGCGTGTGATGATTATGTGTATACAACCCGAGTTAAGGCTGCACCCAGCCTCTTGTTAAGAATTGTATGGCACTTCTACCCGCTACAATCCGTAGATTCTCCGATACCGGAAGTGAGTTATCACCTCAATTATGAATCGCTAGTGTACTCGTGTTCTGACTCGTGTGGAGATTTAGAACAGTTCCTCAGCATTTGTATATTTGTATTTTTGGGCTATCTGTGTTATCCTAGAGTATCCTGCCTTATTTGACCTCGATCGTGTTAACTCATGTTCTACTTGTGTTCATTCGTATTCACTCGTTTTCTAACTCGTGTGGAGTTTTAGATCAGATCGACTGTCTGTGCGTACTTTCGCATCTGATTGTGCGTTCGTAATGACACGCAGGTGTATGAGAGCATCCACGTTGCAAAAGATACGCCGGAGTTCAAGCTGCGTGCAGCTTCTTGTTTAATTTTGTTTCCGTTATTCCAAGTATATCAAGTCTGAAATCTAAAGAGTTCAATATTTCTTCTAGGAGATTAAATTTTTTAGATAGACTTCTAATATTGCAGTGGATCATTGAGAAGGACTTTGAGCCAGATTCAGATAGGATTTTTTTGAGTTTGAAAATTGAATAATAATCAGAGCTAGGTGTAGAAAGCACTAGATCAGGGTCACATTCGTCAGATTTATCCGGATTAGAAAAGAGGTCATAAAGATCGAAATCGGTATTTTGCCTACCAGACCAGCCACCAAACATTGCATTAAATTCTTTGTTTGATAAAGAATAAAACGGAAGATTACTTACGGTTTCTTGGTAATCAGCCATATGTACAGCAAGTGAATATATCGATAATGATATTACAAATTATAATTAGCTTGTATTGTTCAATTAAAAATGTTGGGCTAGTCGGTCGAGGAACTCGTCAAATTCTTCATTAGTTACAAAGCAAATCGGCGGTGACGTTTCCGATTCCCTCAGCATAATTCTAAGATTGTGATGAATGCCTATCTACACTCGAGCAACCAGGAATGGAATGCGGCGCTAAAAAAGGTACAGGAAGATATCGAGCAAGAGCCGTTAAATTCAAGATTGGTCGATTACTACTTGGAGACTGCAGAGGCTACGTCTGAAGATCAGGCTGTAGTGATCCTTTGACTAGGGAATCACGGAGATTCTTAAAGTTCCTCTGGATAATTTTCTTGATAGACAGATTAGACGGATGGTAAGTCAATGGAAACGGAATCCTATCTTCAGTCTTCGGTTTGGACAGTATACGTAGCAGAGCCGTTCGTCTGTCGATGTCATGGGCGCGGTCCAATGCAGTTGTCACAACAGCGTTAGGATAACCGCGCTCGACAAAGAACTGGTGCATCTCCTCGGACTTTGAATTGAAGTCGGATTCATCGCTGCACAAACGGCGAAGCCTAAGGAATTGAGAGTACGGGATACAGGTTTTAACATGTGTAGGATGAGAAGATGAAAACAATAAATAACTGTGCGAATCAGTTGGCTTGTAATGAACAGTAGTGATTAGACTATTGCCGCTAACAGAAACATTGACATCCACAAAACTGATAGAAACATCTGACTGATCTCCCATGTAAAGTCGAGAGCCGGATCAAAGTTGTTAACAAAATCAATAAACCGTTCTAGATCCCGTTTACTACAAGAAGTTGCACCGATACAGTCATCGATGTAACGACCGAAAAAAACAGGCGTAGGACCGTCGTACTGATCAAAAATTTGTTCCTCTATATAGCCAACAACAACACATCGCCAGAAAAACGCGACACGGCCGATTGTGCAATATCAATTTCGGCTCAGAGGTCAGCAAGCACAGTTCATATAAAATTACAAGCAAACTATGGGGGGAAAACGCTTAATCTCGATTTCTCACTTTCCTGAGTACGATTTAAAAAATGTCTAACCAGGATCTCAATCTACAATATGAATTAAATAGTTCTACCTACATTTCTATAATCAGCTCGTGAATTTTAGGTGTCGTTTTTTTTAAAACATAAACGAGTGTTTTGACTCAAATTATTACAGAGCTAGAGTGAGAATTGGCGAGAAAAGAGCTTACTTACTGTTTATAACTTGGATTCTGAGGTGGAATATACTGTATTTTGCAAAATGTCTATACCAGGCCTTCTGAACGAAGGGTTCATCGTCGTCACTAAATGCCATTAGAGCAGCTGTGGATTCCTTTGCGGTTTCGTTTTTGCAGTTGAATATTTCGATCTTGGATAAACCGGCAGAAACCGCCATCTTCGTACGCTAAATCCTGTAAATTTGGCTGTCTTGAGACCATCATATCTCTGGCCACGAGCGTCTAAAACACCACGAACACATACCAATGGACAACTTGTTCTCTCCTTATGAAACTGCAGTGTATTTGTAACTGACCAGCAGTTATTCAAATGAATTGTCCCTTTTTAAAAATAGGCCCTAGCCGGACCTATAGAGAAGAGTCTGCGATACTAATTGTAGTCAGCGATATCTCCCATTCGTGCCCGTTTTGAGGCTTGAGAGACAGTAAACAACAATATTTTAGTATGGAAGGCGGCTCTAATAGCTTAAAAATAGAGGAAAAGTTTGAATAAAACTGAGAAAGAAGAAAAAGAAGTAAAAAAAAAAATGTTCGTGTCCCGCGTAGGAGTCGAACTCCGGTCGCGTGATTTTAAGGCCGGCGCTCTAACCACTTGACTATAGAGCCGTCCTACTCGTAACGCCGCTGACAATTGTTAAATGTCGCTTATTTCTGGCGATGAACCATTTATTAAATACCACACAAATTACAGGAGTTTAATGATAAATGAAATTAATTAAAACAAGAGTTGGGTATAAGCTGGTAGCTACAAAGATTTGATTAGTGAATGGATAATAGGGTCACAACAGACGGAAAACACATATTACTAAGACAAGACAAAAAAAATGGCGTAAGCAAAAAAGCTATGAGAGAAAAATATAACTACAGTTGTTAGTGGAAGTAACTAACAGTAACAAGAAAACAACAAGAACAGAGCCGAATTATGAAGTTCTTAAGAATGTGAGAAGACTAGAACGATTTAAATATGGTTCTTAATAAGCTGTAAATGCATTAAAATTAAGCTGTTTGGTATTTTCATTTATATCATTCCAAATCACTGCGCCTGTAAAACGAAAGTTGAATTTACCATAATTGGTGTGAGCAGAAGGTATGAAGTAAGACGATTTGGCTGCTAGCCGAGTATTGTAGTGATGTTTCGAAGATATGGCTTGAAAGAAATTGTTAAAAGCAGATGGGAGCCTATTAACATGAAACTTAAAAAGGATACACATTTTGAACAGTAAAAAAAAATGACCGTACTAACATTTCTGTAGAGATGGCGCCCCAAACCCATTGCCGTGACTCCGAAGGACCAAAGATTACTGAACCATCTCCGCTTGCTAAAGTGAATTTATATTTAACTTTGGGTATTACTGAACACATCAAATATTAATGCTGCTAATGTGAAAGTTGGCAATGTGAAGTGAAAACATATTTAAGTCTCAACAGGAGTTCGCTGTAAAGTAAAAATTACCCCACGCGTTGTACCGTTGGCTTTGTCATCCCCAAACTTGATCAACATTCACATCGGCTCTGAACTCGGCCGGCGAGCCGATTATGTCGAAAGTGGTCTTCATAAATTTGTTTTATTCTCAGCTGTATTTATTTTTGTATTATTTTAAGTTACTTGAATTGTGATTTTTGCTGCGGGCGAGTAAGAGCATTTCTTTTGTATCGATCTGGCGTGTAGTATTTTCAGCAATGTAAAACATGTAAAAGTGTTTAATTTCCTTTTTCATGCAGTATCATAGAAATAACTAGCATTTGAGATAAACTGGTCATAATTTACAGTAGTTTGGTGGATATTACAAACATATGCTGGAATCTCGCTGAATTTTAAGCAACACTGAAGAGCCCATCTGGGCTTTCACATGAGATTGAAGATGAAATACACTTTCATTTGAAATCCTCTTAGTAATAACCAAAGGGAAGAATCGTATTAGCTGAATTTAGCAGTCTTTAGGAGTGGCCGGTAGTGCGGTGACTTTCCGGCATTCTCTGCTCTCCTAGGATATATGTAATTTAATATTTTTGTTTTTCTCGTATGTAAATTAAAGAAGTTGACCTTTTAATTTAAACACTACTTATTCATGTAACACACGTTTACAATTTAGTCTGCTGTTCTGTTATACTGCAGGTTCCGAGTACTAATAGATGAGTGTCTCAAATGTATGTTTATATTTGTACCATATTATAAGTTGTATCCTGTCCATCCTGTGACGGAGCTATGTCAATTTGTGTGCCTCTGTGTAACTTTATCTGCTGTTCTTGCTAAACATGATGAGCCATTACGAGTCCATATTGGTATTTGTTGGATTAAAGATTATTAATTGAAATGCCTGTTGGATCTCTAATTAAAAGCTTTACCCTCATTCCTAAAACTTCAGTCTGCTCATTATATTAAAGAACTATAAAGGGAATTGTTGGAAGCCTTTAATTTCTCGAACCAAAACCTCGGCCGTGAGAGGTTTCTTGTTTAAGTTTACCTTGAGAGTTGAATATTGCTTGGCTCATCATAAATTATTCTGTGCTGAGTGTGTATTTCTGGCTTCGTTTTGGCGAGCGACAGTGTTGCTCTCACAGTTCAGGAGTTCAGATGTCTTCAGACTTCGATAGAGGATAGTAACCCATAACTGCTCAACCACAGTATATATATTTGCTAGTAAATCGCTATATTTCGCTATAAATCAGCTATTCAGTATACCTGTATAACGTAACGTACACAGAGAGATCGTACAAGATCGGTAAACCAGCCAAAAACGCGGTCAAAATTATTTTTGTGTTGGCTTACCGATCACGGTGTTTGCGCTGGTATGTATTATGACCAAGAGTAAAATGAAATGTGGCATAAAACCTACGAAACGTACCTCAAACAAGCTGATAGCGTCCACAGAAGATGGCAACAATGCATAATTTAACGCATACGCAGAAATTTTGCTGCATGAAACAAAAAAAATTACAACGGCCTGCAGATTTACACTCGTGCCTGCCACAGGCAGCCCGAGTAATTATTGGACGAGGCCGAGCAAAATATGATGAATTGTCTGTGGCGAGCTACCAGTCATCATATTTTGCGATAGCCGCAGTTCCAATAATTATTTTATTATTCAGTACTTTGGGCATCCAAAATGCTCGCAATTTCCTCCTCTGAACGCTCTGAAAACCGAGCAGCCATGTTGCTGAACAGCACTGCGCATGCACACAATATCTGCAGCAAACGCTTATTTGCGCGCAATTATCTGCAGGTGAATCAACCAATCAAAATTAGGGATACTTAGGAACTGAATAATAATATTCAATATTAGTCGTTTTTCTATAGTGTTGGAGAAATCAATCTTTTAGCGACTAACAAATTGTATCTTCAAACATAAATGACAATTTTAACAGAACTTCTAATATGATTAGCCTGTTTTCAGTCGCTTCTCGCCCTAAAATATCGGGAGAACGCGTCTGTTTTGTTTGGGTCAAATTGATGGCAAAATAGGTTTATGTGATAAGCCATATATATTTGTTGCTTGTTCACTGCATATAGTCTGTTCATATTTTATTGAGTCATTCATAGAAGTTCAAGAGCCGAAACATGTAGGAGACAAAAATAGAGACGGACTACTAAAAATAGTGGTTTTACTTATCGCGTGAAATAAATTATAATAGACAAATAATAGTGACTATCAGTCCAATATCTAATTCACAGCCGGTTAAGTAAAATCACTCTAATAGGGGTGGAATTATGTAATACTCGTCTATCGGAGTGCTGAACCAGTTATCGCAAGCACAATACTTCGATATATTTCTGCGTTATTTATTTATTAGTTACTTACGAGTCAATGCTGTTGGTTACAAAACATGTTAAATGCGTTTGTACTCCTAGTATAAACGGAAAAGGTCACACAAATGCGACTCATTCCATCTAAAGTAAAATTAAGTTGAGATGTTCCACGCTTCCTCAATGTTACCGTACACCTTCACGTCTGTATTTTAGGAACTTCAAACGAGAAACGCTTTAGTACTCTCTAAATCGGATCATATGAAGATGCTGTTTAAAAATGTTCACATTTCAAAAACGTACTAGATAAGTGAGGAAAACGGCGATCCGCAAAATGCTTTTGAATATGGGTCGACAAAAGCATATGTTAATTTTTTTAAATGCAAACGATCTCTTTCTCATTGAAGTAGAGAACTAACGCCATAACAAGGCTTATCCGCGATGGATCCATTAAAACGTGTCTAAAAGCAGTAGAAATCGCAGCAATTGATCTAATTTTAAAACCCATTACAACGTATTTTAAAAGGATGGTGACTAGTTACTGTAAAAACGAGTGTAGGTCTGCATCGGTGGAGAAGATTCCATTCTGAGAAGATTCCATTCTGCCGTGCATCTATCCTCTTATAGATGCACAGATGACGTCACAACGTGACGAGAACAAAGAAGTGCGCCACGAGACGCAGTCGAGTAACTGATGTTCCCTTCACGTTGTGACGTCATCTGTGCATCTATAAGAGAACAGATGCACTGCAGAATGGAATCTATTTGTTTACATAATAATCGCAAACTAAAAAGTATAAAAATATCCAATCAAAATGAGTTGTGAATTTGGTTGCGCGTGCTCATGACGTCATCTGTGTGTCACGGCTCTTGACCAATCAGAGCGCGCGTTTCAGACGGTTTATTATATAAACTGGTACAATCACCTAAAAGTACATTACAGTACCTCTAACCCCATTTTCTTAATTTCACAAAACTCTCATAAGATTTAGAATAATTACGCGAAAAAAGTTTCCTTGAATCCTTGATTGTCTATACAACCAGGCTCTTTTCACGACCGAGCCACAGTACACTAATAGCCCACTTACGAGATGCCTCACTTCCCACGTACACTGTTTTGTCACGAACTGCTGAGCATTATGCACGGAGCCTCGTA
Source organism: Actinernus sp. WN-2022 (assembly GCA_030867875.1). Taxonomy (NCBI): domain Eukaryota; kingdom Metazoa; phylum Cnidaria; class Anthozoa; order Actiniaria; family Actinernidae; genus Actinernus; species Actinernus sp. WN-2022. Next base: position 1,230,628 of record JAOWCC010000237.1, read on the forward strand.
TTGATTCCTTTGTATGTAGCAAGTGAGGCACATCTCGGAAGTGAGCTACTAGAAGCATTGGCCTAGTACATCGTGCATTGTGTGTGACGTAATAAGATCAAGAAGCCATAACAATAGAACTTACAACAAGTGCTGGTGAACAATGGCATTTTCCTGATCGTACGTCACTCGACCCAGACCTCAAACTGCGCGGTCGTGAAACAAAATGCGCAGGATTTTAATCACGATTCAAAAATCAGGAATTATACCGATTTAACTTTTCATTTTCCTTTCGTCCTCAATTTTCATCTAGATTTTGAAAAAAACTAAAACTAAAATGGAGTTAGGGGCAGTTTAAGGTTGATTGCACCAGTGTTTATCTTAAAGGGCACTGGAAGTAACTACAGGATACCCGCAACATTTCAAACATTCACGTAGTGGCTGTTCCTTGTACTTTTAAAGAACGAGGAACGATTATATCTGGAGACATCCTAGACACGTAAATTGACCCAGACTTCGAATATATGTCTGAAGTGGATGTGCGGATACTGCAGTGAGCAAGACCGCCCCTCCCTAAGACTTTGACGGTATATACGCGAACACGCAGTGAGTTAGACTTTTTGACTTCGTCGCTCACTCTCGCAATAAAGAGGTCGACTTGTGGCAAGGCAGTGGGCAAGTCTTGTCCACTGCGTATCCACCTTTCAGGAGATGCTTTGAAAATGCGGAGTATTCTGTAGTTGTACCGGACAATGTCTTTCAGAAAAAGGCTGAATTGAAAGCTACTGAGCCGGGGTGGCGCAGTGGTTAAGCGCTTCGCCTCTCACCTCTGTGGCCCAGGTTCGATTCCCGGATGCGGCGCCATATGTGAGTTGCGTTTGTTGGTATATCGCCCTTGCTCCGAGGGTTTTTCTCCGGGTTCTCCGGTTTTCCTCCCTCCCGCGCAAAAAGTAACACGCTATATTCCAATTTGATCTGTGGATTAGCCGGGACCTGGCTTTGATCAGGCTCCATGGTTGTTTCAGGTCTCTTTAGAAATTCAGTTTTTTTTAACTGACAGTAATCACAACTTTATCTCTGGTGTAAAATATCCCAACAGTCATGGTTCAAGACTGCTAGATCCGAAAGGTGCGGACTTAAAAAAGTGTGCCGCGCGATTTTATAGGGTCTAATTTTTATAGGGTCTAATTTTATAGCGTCTAATTTTTGATAAGAAATGCATTTAATAAATCTTTAAGATTGTTTTGCCCTTAATCGAGATCTCTTAGTTAATGTTAAAGACCCTATGTCGACCGTTACGCCTTGCGCTACTCAAGCGAATCTCGTATGATATGAAATTCCGAGCTTGAAAGCGTAAAACAATTGCGATATAATTTAGTACCGTTTTTAGTATTCCCAGAAGGTATGCAACATTAGTATAACCAGCCGCCGTCTACTGGGAAACTCGCCATCTGATTGGCTAGCCAATCTATCGATATCTAACCTATCGATCGTTAGTGAACAAAAATCGCTAAGAAAATGCCCTTTTGCGAGGTTTTTAACAGTTTTCTCGATCGCTAAGTTGATAGAATGGTGGTTTGGTTATGCTAAAACAATTAGACTTCTGTCTCTTGGTTTCTATAGACTTTGACATTTGACTTTGACATAGACTTTGACATTTGACATTTGACTTTGACATAGACTTTGACATAGACATTTGACTTTGACATAGACATTTGACTTTGACATAGACATTTGACTTTGACATAGACTTTGACATTTGACTCGGGGCTGAGCCCCTCGCCAACTACCCCGCGAGCAGAGCCTGCTTCAACTCAAGAAAAGCGAAAAGAAAAGAAGGTTCTGCAGCATTAGTGTTGTTTTCGCCCAACGATTCTGGGTTATGCTCGATACGAAAACAACACGAATGCTGTACAGCCTTCTTTTCTTCTCGCTTTTCGTGGAGTTGAAGAAGGTTCTGCTCGCAGGGTACTCGACAATTATCTGCCTATAGAACCGTCGAGCTCGCAGTCTAATTGTCAAATACATGTTAAATACACATTCGCAAAGCATAATGGTCGATACAGGGTCTTTAAGGTCATAAACGTGAATCTTACACCAAAACAGGTTAGATATTTATGAAACTTGTGCCATGCAACTGTGCTGTATTATTGCAAGGGTCTTGCTTGGAGTTTCTCAGATAAGAAGTCGGCAACGAACTTCTTTGCTACTTCAGCTGTCACTACATCCTCCTCGCAGACGTACACCTTCCGAGATGGGATATCAAGAATGACAAGAATGTTCTCATCCTCGGGTAATCCAGCGAAGTCAAGCAAGCTTTCAGCTATATGGTTGCTGGGAGCGTAGAGGAAGGTGATGGATGGTTCTTCGCCTTTTTCTTCAGCTTCCTTCGCATAGCTCTCGGCGATCGGTTGAAGCATTTCCTTAGCATGCTTGACTGTTTCTTCTTCGCGATCTAAAGGCAGAATTAGATCGTGTGAACAGAGGTAATATATGCAATTGACACGTTCGACTTCGTGAGAGAAGAATAACAAAAGTAACAAATTCATAATACTTCTAACAAGTACATGTAGTGATGGATCTGGAAAATGAGCAACATTGGGATGCACAAATTCAGAGGAGTTTTTGATTAAAAGAAAACCTGCCAAAACGTTAAAGCTGGACAAAACCGTTTTGAGTTATCACATCCAAGTAATGCAAATGGTATATTCCCCATATCTATTATACAAGCAGAGTGTTTGTCTCGGAACTAACGGCTGATAGTTTCCCTTGGAAATTTGATGTTCTTAAAACTGCGTTCTCGGGCTTATATTTGTTTTAAGAACATTAATTTCCGCGGGCAACTATAAGTCGATAATTCCTCGACGGGCACACTCTATTTGTCGTTACTGTTCCTCACAAAATTGTCTTCCGCTCTCAGCGGGCACTATTATACAAATAGAATGTGTTCGTCGAGGAACTATCGGCTAATACTTGCCCGCGGTAATTTGATGTTCTTAAAGCAAATATAAACCCGACAACACAGTTCGAGAGGTTATATGCTAGTTTTAAACACTATCGGTTGATATAGTTCCCTTGGAAATTTGATGTTCCCGAACTTCGTTCTCGGGCTTATACTTGTTTTAAGAACATCAAATTTCCGAGGGCAACTATCAGCCGATAGTTCCTCGACTGACACACACTATTTGTATAATAGATCATGCCTGGCTAGCCAGTCAGATGGCGAGTTTCCCAATAGACAATGGCAGGGTTAATGCTAAAATGGTTAGTTAAAGTAACAATGAGAATAAGACTGAGCGACGTGTGAGATTGAAGTACAGGCAAGTTAAAGGTACCGCAACGTTGTGTGCAAAATTGCTGACAGCCGTAGACACAGCAATATGTCCTTCAACATTGCAAACAATCATTTCTGGACACACTTTGCAATTGGCGTTGCCTGCAATAATTGCATGGACTTTAAGCAACCACGACGGCAACGTCTGGGATGACGGCGTAAACAATAGCCTTAATTACAAAATACAATAACTGCACGTGAAAATGCACGCAGTCGCCTACATTTAAACCGTTCTCTGCAAAACCACAAAACCCCAAACTGTACATTTTAAAGAGAACGTGAAAGTAAATCAGTCCGTTTTTCGTTCGGCGTGAGCAGAAGTCTATACTCTTCATATTTTTCGAAAATCTGGTTGTGAAAAACAATTCAAGGTGAACAAGGGAAATAGTAAACACCAAATTTCGGGAGAAAACACTTGTACGTCCCGTCGTCGTTGCCGTCGCGGTTGCTCCAACTCCCTAATGTTGCGCGCAATGTTACAGCGTGTTTAGTCGCGTAATAACATTAATAGAAGTGTGCGTTCATTCACAAGAACTTTATAACTTACGAGGGTATTAGGAAATAAAGACATTGATAGCAATCATTAAAGGAATACATTAAATCCCCTCTAGTCTCCATACTTCCACCCAATCTCCCTGTAACTTAAACTTACCAGCAAAATAGATGGCACATGCTTCCTCGTTGATAATCCCCGCAGTGATTTCGTTTAACTCATCTAAAGGCTTCATCCTCCATGGGTAATTCTTGTGAAAGTAAAGTAACTTTGTTACCTACATGTACTGTTTAACTGGGCTAATGCAACCTGTGTTTAGTGTTATTGCTAAAACGCTATATTCTAGTGGAGCCTAACAAATCTGGCCTTAAGGCTGCAGGTATTGTGGCAGCCGAATGAGCATAAGAAAAATTCTTACGTTTAAGCTAACATATCCACGTGATGTTCTTCATTGAAACAACTCTGAATTTCAACGAGATCTGAAACAACTATACGGGTTGGTCAAAGTCAGGACCCGGCTAAACCACAGATCGAATTGAAATTTAGGGTGTTGTTTTTTGTTGCGGGAGGAAAGCCGGAGAACCCGGATGCAAGGTTTGGCACCAACAAACTTAACTCACATCTGGCGCCATGATCAGGAATCGAATCTGGGCCACAAAGGGAGAGGCAAGGCGCCTAACCACAGTGCCACCCGACATTGTAGTAATTTGCCATTGACTGGATCAAAGTTGAATATAATGCTATTGTCTTGTAATCAACACTGATTGGCTCAAATGACCGTAAGATGGAATGCTTTTTTTCGTTCTGCAATGTGATTGGTGCTCGTTGTCTAAGTGGCCCTGGTTACAGTTGTAACACAGTAAATGTTCTGGTGACCAAATCTCCCTTCACGAAATCAAGTATTCATCAAAGTATTCTAGTAGTAGTCCTTTTCTAAACTTAGGAGATTACACATAGATCGAACACCTATCACACTTCTGACCAAACACAATCTACAGGAGACATGACCGACCCAATACCAAAGTCCTGGGTGTATAACACAACAAAGTTGGAAGAAAAAATATATTGCAGCTTGCTCTTCAGGCAAGCTTCAACCTTATTCCACTAGCCCAAGATTGTCCTATTTTTTTTATTTGATTAACTAAACATTTTAAGCAGTCTCTTTCAGGGAAATCCACTAGGCCAGGGCTAGTGGATAGAACTTTCGTTGTGCCCTGCAAAGGTTGTTAGGGGTAAATCCCACCAAGCGACAGGAGGTTGAAACAGCGACATGAAGGAAATGAAATAACAACGAACATCTGCACTTGTCTGAAATTTCGAGAGCGACAGAGAGAAATAAGAAAACAATAGACAAAATTCCAACAGCGACATGCCCACCTTCCGTGGCTGCGACACAACTAATTTTGAAACTCGGACAGGGGACATGCATACCCCTAGACTTTCTCAAAGTCCTTCTTAGCCCCCCGTACGAAAAACTTTTCCCACTTGCAGCGCGCCAAATTTACCGGTTGATTTTTCAAATGGAGGCGTGGCTTATGACGTACTAAGGTTTGCCCAATCACAAAGCATCAATTCTTCAGGCATTGTATGTTGACGTGTCAAGTTAGTCGACCGTGAATGTGGTATTTACAATTTGATTGTACTCAGAAAGAGATTGTCAAAAGCGCGAAATGTAAGCTCCGCCCCTGAAATGTGTTTTCGCGCCAAAACATAATACCCCGATTCAATTTCCTGCAAGTGAAACAAGTTGAACTCGCCTCTCGCTTCGATTCTCGCACTCGCTTTTTGACCCAGTAATCGCTTACCAAGTGACTCAGCGAGTTCGACTTGGAGCAAGTCTAGCATACCCCCTAAAAGGGCCTCATAACACCTATCAATCATTATATCAATACTTATTTTAAATGTTTATTTGTCAAGTGAAGCATGAACTGAGATGCCATTCAATGTAATTTACCTTGCCTTCCCTATCATGCATAACAACACCACGGCCATTGGTAGATATGACTTTCCAATTCTCATCTACGATGATTAATGTAGGAATACCTATAGGATACAATTAATAGATTAAGAGGAATTAATTGTTAACCAATTCTATATCAAAGGGGGCATGATTGGCTTACGAGCAGGGAATGCTTTCTTAATCAAGGGCCTGATCACTGGCATCTGATTGAAAGTTGGTTGCTTAGCAACAGGCTTCTCGCTGGTCAAAGTTTGCAGAGAATGTTCAGTTTGCTTCAGCTCGTGTGTGCACTTCTGCTCCAAAAAGCTTGACTTGGGACAGAATATTAATGTTCAGAGAATCACACTTAATACAGGTCTTAAAACGAGCTTCTACTCCACAGTCAACCTAATTAAGTATTCCAAATGTACTTTATACTGCAACAGTATATATTTCAACTGGTTCCACGGCCAATATAATTAAATATTCCAAATGTACTTTATACTGCAACAGTATATATTTCAACTGGCTCCATAGTCAACCTAATTAAGTATTCCAAATGTACTTTATACTGCAACAGTATATATTTCAACGGGCTCCGCGGCCAACCTAATTAAGTATTCCAAATGTACTTACAGCAACGGCGTCAATGTGAATATGTTTCCAAATGTCATTACTGGAAATACATAGAGATTAATTATATGGGAGCTGTTGAACTGTACATCTCACAAGTTGAGCGCAGTGAACGAGTTAGATATCAAGTTGAGTGGCACGACGAGGTAAGCTACATAGCTTCAATCGTCCGTATATTATTCTGTTTATTTTAGAAACATTAGTTGAGCACAATAATAGTGAATCAATTTTATTGCCCGATTAGGCAAGAAAATTGGCTGACTGCGGAGCTACAGAGCCACTTGAAATATACATGTGTACTCTTGCAGTAAGTATACATTTGGAATACTTAATCAGGTTGACTGCAGATCCAGGGAGCCACGGAGCAACTGGAAATATATACTCTTGCAGTAAGTACATTTGGAATACTTAATCAGGTTGACTACGGAGGCACGGAGCAACTGGAAATATATACTCTTGCAGTAAGTACATTTGGAATACTTAATCAGGTTGACTACGGAGGCACGGAGCAACTGGAAATATATACTCTTGCAGTAAGTACATTTGGAATACTTAATCAGGTTGACTACGGAGGCACGGAGCAACTGGAAATATATACTCTTGCAGTAAGTACATTTGGAATACTTAATCAGGTTGACTACGGACGCACGGAGCAACTGGAAATATATACTCTTGCAGTAAGTACATTTGGAATACTTAATTAAGGAGGCACGGAGCCACTAGAAGTATATACTCTTGAGTAAGTACATTTGGTATACTTAATTAAGGAGGCACGAGCCACTAGAAGTATATACTCTTGAGTAAGTACATTTGGTATACTTAATTAAGGAGGCACGGAGCCACTAGAAGTAAATTTTTTTTTTTTATGCTCTTGAGTAAGTACATTTGGTATACTTAATTAAGGAGGCACGAGCCACTAGAAGTATATACTCTTGAGTAAGTACATTTGGTATACTAAATTAAGGAGGCACGGAGCCACTAGAAGTATATACTCTTGAGTAAGTACATTTGGTATACTTAATTAAGGAGGCACGAGCCACTAGAAGTATATACTCTTGAGTAAGTACATTTGGTATACTTAATTAAGGAGGCACGGAGCCACTAGAAGTATATACTCTTGAGTAAGTACATTTGGTATACTTAATTAAGGAGGCACGGAGCCACCAGAAGTATATACTCTTGAGTAAGTACATTTGGTATACTTAAGCAGGTTGACTGCAGAGGCATGGGGCCACTTGAAATATATACTCTTGCAGTAAGTACATTTGGAATACTTAATTAAGGAGGCACGGAGCCACTAGAAGTATATACTCTTGAGTAAGTACATTTGGTATACTTAAGCAGGTTGACTGCAGAGGCATGGGGCCACTTGAAATATATACTCTTGCAGTAAGTACATTTGGAATACTTAATTAAGGAGGCACGGAGCCACTAGAAGTATATACTCTTGAGTAAGTACATTTGGTATACTTAATTAAGGAGGCACGGAGCCACTAGAAGTACATGTATATACTCTTGAGTAAGTACATTTGGTATACTTAAGCAGGTTGACTGCAGAGGCATGGAGCCTCTTGAAATAAAATTATATACTCTTACAGAAAGTTCACTTGGAGTACTCAATCAGGTTGACTGCGGAGCTACGGAGCCACTTAAACTATATACTATGGTAGTGAGACATTTGGTATTATCAATAAAATAACTTGTAAACCTAATGAAGTTAAAGCTGCTTAGGCTTAAATTCCGATCTAGCCTTAGGCCTGCCGTAATGGTTTTAGGCTTCGCATAGGGCCAGGGTTTAGTATAACACACCACGGAGCCGGTGTTTTAGAAAAAACCTTCCAAATTGGCGTTGTATTCTGCACTCGCTCCGTTTACGGTGGTCTTGTTTCAGTGATTGAAAGAGAGATTGAATTGTGCTCAGCCAATCAAACTGACAGCTTATTTGCCAACCGATCCCAGATTCTGTGGGGCAGTCCCAGATTTTGGTCATGTGTCCCAATTAAGTCCCACATGACCAGATTTTCATTTCCGTGTTTTCATCCCGACTTTATTATCGACTTAGTTTAAATGAACATGTTTTGCTTCTGTTCTGCGTTTCTCCTTTCAACTGCCTCTTATTTTTGGTTGTCATGTCCTGCATTGGCACGTATGTGAACTACATGTATGAAATAAACAGCCAAAAAAAGAAACTTGCAAACGAACAAACGAATAAACCCAAAACAAAACGTTGTCTTTGGTTTTGTAAACATGAATGTTACCTGAGTGTTCTATAAAAATTATAATGTGAAGTAAGAAGTGACATTTTGAATTCACAGAAAAAACCTGCAACCTTCTCACTCCCGTTTCTATTTCCTAATTATCATGTTCTCAAAGTTTGATTAAATTTGTTTTGTTTCTTTTTGCTCTTTTCTTCCCACACATTTAGACAATGAGAACCAATAACAATGCAGAATGAAAACAAATCATTCCAGCTTTAATACGGTTAGTTGAGCCAATCAGTGTCGAGTACAAGACAATAGTATTTCAACTTCCTTGAGCTTCGATTGGGTAAAAGGCAAATTTGCTGGACTACGTGTAGTTCTGAAGTTTTCTGAACGAAGAACGTTGTGCGAAGATGTTACGATGTTGGAATCTTTATTTTCGTTTTTCAATGTGTTTAGGTCTCATTGTCTAAGTGGCCCAGGCCAGTTAAAGTACATGTAGTCACTGTAATTTGTTTTCTACAGAAATATATGGTAAAAGGAACATTGGCAAAAAGATTTGGAGGCTTATAACACTAGTTCTGACTGCATTCAATGAAAGAAAACTAATGTTAAAATACCTTCAACTCCAAAGTGTTTGGACACTGCTGTTCTTCTCGCAGCATCTTCATAAGGTACTGCGAACCAAGGCATGGTGTCCAGGTATTCTTTAAACGAATCTGGTGATCTGTCAGAACTTACAAATATCACCTCAAATGGCTTGTTAGCCTTCTGAACAGCTTTGTATGTTGCCACCAACTGAGGGGTGAATGCTCTACAAGGTGGGCACTGAAAACATTGAAAAATGATGATAAATCACTCAATGCCTGAAATGGTTTCATGATAAGGGTTAGTGCTTAGGTCCATTATGGAGGGGAAGTTAACGGAGGGGAAATGTGTGTCTTAAATTCACTTTGAAAATTATCATAGAAAATATTAATACTAATAAATGTATAACACAAGGTTTATGCTCCAGCAAGAAGAGCTTGCTTCAAAACATGCAAATTTCTTCCAAATGAAAGTGATTCATTTCCTAAACTGAATTTGCATTTTCCCTTCATAAAAAAGAGTTCCCCAACATGTATGTAACAAATCTTCCCATCCAATAACAAATCATTGCCTCATTATATTTCGAGCAATGAATTACAAATGGTTGCTTATGTGGCTCATAAGAGTAATTCCACTCTAAATTAGAACTTTGCAAATAATGACACAGTCTGGCTTAATATTATGGAATTTCTATCAAAACTTTTTCATCTCAAAATGTTACGGAGGGCAAAGTGGCAGTTTGGAAATATCCTAGAATCTGGCTTAAATTATTTTATTGAACTTTAAAGTCATAATTCTGGAATGTTAACTAGTGCACATTGCTTTTTGTCAACATAGTTTTCCAACTTCAATTCACTTTACTTATTGCATAAATAAAAAGAAACTACTAAATTCCCCTCCGTAACACCATTTCTCATTATCTTGCAAATTTATCTTAATTTATGCAGTGATGCCATAATTATTTTTAATTAATTATTTTATAATAATAAACTTCAGCATTCAGACTTTGCAACTGCATCATTGTTGTTCAGTTTTAACTCATTTGAAATGTTCATGTTGTTGTTCACAATACCGTGGAATGACCCTTAAAATAATTATATATACATGTACATGTAGGATGTTTTACCGAAAGCCATTAAATTTTGCGTCGGTAATTTTCGCGGTATCTTTTATTCGCGGGACTTTAAGTTCGTGTTTTTTTTTAAATCGCGAAAATCGCAAAATTTAAATCCCGCGGAAATTAGTTACAATAAGGTACATGTAGGTGTCAAAACTATAACTTTTAGTTCTGAAAAGATGTGCTCCTGCCATTGGACCATGGCGTAACACACTCATTATGTTGTTTAAGGGTTATTTAAATGTCCCACTAGGGGGGGGATATTGGATAAATCTACATGTACATGTAGATGGGTTGAAGTGTATTGGAAGTTCTGAGTGACTACCCAAGCTGTAAGTAGGGTCAGTGCTCGAAAGCCAGCAACCACCCAGCCCAGTACACTGGGTCACACCAAAGTGTACATAAAGAAAAAGTAAATGGGGAGGGAGGGAGGGCAACCATTTACCCAGGAAGAATACTAAAATTAAATCAACCCCTAAGCAGCAATTCTTTGAAACAAACAACACTCGCAAGTGATGTGACGATCAACTACAATGTACGAACAACCCGCCAAAACAGCAAACCAGACCCGTGTGAGATGCTGATCCAGGCCCCATGAACTGTGCCACAGGAAGACCAACCTATGAGGGCATATTTAAACATGCCTAAATAAATTGCATTTACGGTAGTCTAGAGTAATTAGCAGCAAAGTGGGCTGCTCAAACTATAAAGTTCTACCTGTCTTCGTCACGTACATGCCATATGGTATCACACATTAGGGTGAAATTAAATAAATATTCAATTACCTCACATTATGTACTTACCCAGTGAGCTGAAAAGTAAATACCAATCACCTTTTCTTTTAAATCTTCTGCAAACATTTCTGTTCCATCCTTGTTGACAAGATTGCCACCAGCAATTTCTGACAAAGGCTTTGGTTGCCAAGGGAAATTCTCCCCTTTTTGATCCTCGATGAGGCATCCACGGCCATCTTTGGTGATTAAACCTCCGTCTTTGCCTTCTAGCAAAACTAATGTTGGAATTCCAGCTATCTTGTACTTTTGAGACAACTTTTTCTATTAAAAGAAGGAAAAATTATATGCATGGTTATGTAACATACATGTAGCTACATGTATGAAACCAAAATATAGGCCTCAGACTTAGGGGCACTTGTTAACACCCAATTGATAAACATCCTCATAACAAAATTAAGTAAAAAATAACTGCATATATGTACAATGTAGTACTCAGATTAGCAGAGCTTAAGTATGCTTTCCAGGTATACTGGAGAAAATTTGAGCTGATTTTGATCAAGGACATGGCAATTAAAGATTTGAATGGATGGAAATACTGGATTTAAGAGAAACTTATTAGTCAGAGCAACTTGAAATTGATATGAACTGTAAACCAGAATCAAATTTCTAGAATAATAGAGCTTAAATCCACTTCAATCTTTGCCATCCTCTATCGAAAAAAGTTTGCAAAGCAAATCAGGACATTCACATGGTATTTCTCTTCTATCTCAGGGTGTTATTTGTGTAGTTTGCAAAGCATATCAGGACATTCACATGGTGTTTCTCTTCTATCTCAGGGTGTTATTGTTGTAGTTTTGATTTAAAGAAACTTGAAGGTTCAATTCGATTGATAGTGCCCCTTTTAACAATTTGGGCTTTAATTATTGTTGACTGCAGGGCTATTATAGATTTAAAGCTTAAGGGAACTAATTAAATTAAACATATAATTATATAAGGCAATACTTATGCCATACATGTAAGTTAAGCTAACTTACCTTGTGTTAACATGGTATAATTTGAATTCATAGATGTACTAAAAATTACTATTTAAAACATTGTTATAATATGCATGTCTAGATGTCTAGATGGGACGTATAATTTTATCGACTATGGCCTGTTTTGGGAACTAAATCAAACTTTTAGGTAAATTAGGTCTAAAAACAGGCAAAGAAAGTACAATTAAAGTATCACTGGTAATAAAGGGGGGGGGGGGGGGGTGGAGAAAGGGGGAGGGGCAGGGGCATAATTTTGTAGAGAATACAATAATTACAATACTGACAATCTTCACTTATATCTAAACAGAGTCTCGTCATATAATTATGCTCTTCCCAAGAGCTGTGTATAAAATAGATTAAAATATTAAAACTAACCCATCACTTCTATATGGGAATTCCCCCCTCCAGGCAAGGCCAAAACAACAAAGAGTCGCAATTAAACTGAGAAAAGACATCCTTTTAACGGCATATCTATTTCATGGAACCAACGGAACCTGACGGCCCCAACAGAACCGGCTCTAAATTGTTCAAAATACATTAAAATGACTTCCAGTACCCTTCATTATCAGTGAGTTATTATTAGCACCACGTACAAATGTACCTTCCTTTCTCCTGCATTTCGTTGAGATTTCCAGTTTCAAAAGTTTGTTCCAACATCGACTGCCGATCATGATGATTCGAGTACTGATCCTGATCTCAAAATGAATTAAATTCGGATTTGTGATGCTTGAATGGTTTTGCTTATTACCATTCACGGATAATAAAAACAGATTTTACCTTAAACCGAACGCCTATTACGAATAAAGCCATTTTAGGTTTGCCACCATCATTTTTGAAAACACAGCAAGGCCAATTGCAGCACAGGAAGCCCAGCTACAGATAGAACGATCCTAGACCCTCGTTCTTTTTCTTTGTCTTCTTTTTGCATTGCTTAAGTTATTGGGTGCTTAGTATAGAAATTAATGAACATCAAACTCAGTTTGTCAGAATTTCAATGTTTGGTCATGAGGTGGTGGTTTGAACATAAATCTGATTTGTCACACTTCTTTCACTCTGGTCCTCCTGTGTTTATAATGGGCTTCCTTTGTTTTCAAAATGGTGGCAAAGAGCTCTGTTGGGAAATGGCTTTATAATTTCGGTTTTGTTGACTGTTCTGTGTAAATCTATCTTGGTTATCCGTAAATGAGAATAAGGAAATTCATTCAGGCATCACAAATCCGATTTAATTTATACTTTGAGGTCATCTGTACTCGAATCACTGATCATGTCGATGTTGGAACAAACTTTTGAAATCTCAACGAAATGCAACAGAAAGGGAAGGTACGTGGTGCTGATAACTCACTGAAGGGTATTGGAGGTCATTTTAATGTATTTTGAACAATTTAGAGCCGGTACCGTTGGTTCCGTCATGTTCCGTCGGTTCCGTGAAATAGAGATGCGGTCCTTTTAAACATTATATTTTTGCTTGACATTCATTTTTCTAATATTCATGCAGTTTTAAAAGTGCTTGTCAGCTTGATGAGGCAGAGCCTGGCAGGGATCCAATTTAAAAAGTTACCAACAAATAGCATTTCCAACATTAAGTTTGCCAATTGGCAAGTATATATTTAAAATAAAATTACCCCAAAAGCAAAATTGTCGAGCTACTGATCTTCAGGATCAATCACGGTTTCTGGGAAACCCCCACCCCTCCCCCGTGTCACTCTAAATTAATAGTTTTAAAATCATTAATTTCACATGATACCCAAGGGAGGGGTGGGTGGATAGTTTCCCAGAAACTGTGACTGATCCAATCTTCATATACCGTAAACACCCGTAGGTAAGCTGCACCTTTTCGTTCAAAATCGGGGGTGCGGCTTATCTACAGGAACACCTAGAAAGGAGACCCAACATTAACATATATTTACATATCATGAACCTGTATGAAGCTTTTATTATGCGACGGTGCGTATATTACAATCAGGTTCAAATTGCATCCGATCGTGTAAATATAGCAATTTAAGCATAATCATTGAAGAAAAACCATGCAGTTTGAAAGAATTAAAGCAAAAACTCTTCTAAGACCCACCTTAGACCTAATATATTAGAATTTCGTGAATATTAAACGTGATTAAGCTTATTTACCTTCCAAAACACGCTGATTCGCAGCGCTTGTCAAAGCAGGCATCTAAACAACCAGGCATTCTTCGCAATTTTACACGTGGGAGATTGGCACTTAACGTATAGTTAATGAAAATCCAAGATGGCGGTCCTCCTCGTGCAAGTATAGTTTCGCCAGAAAACCTTTCTTGCTCTAGCGATTAAAGGAAAGCGGTTCCTTGGAATTGTTGTTAGTTAAGGGGAGAATAAAAGCAGAAAAATTCTGGAGTGATTTAAAGACTGCAGGTTAAAATATACACAAGAAATGACAAGGCAAGTTGAACCATATTCGATCAAATTAAAGTTGCGATTATGTATTTATGACAATCTGATGAAGTTTTGCTTCAAGTACGAGCATTTATTAACTCCAACAAAAGATTATTCTTTTTTTTGGAAGAAGTTTGGCATCCAATACAAGCGTTTATGAACTCGGACAAAAGATTTTCTAATTATTTTTTGTATTTTTCAAAAAAAACTTTTTTTTTCCCCTAAATTCAAGCTTCAAAACTTGGGGTGCGGCTTATCTACGGGTGCGGCTTATACACGGGTGTTTACGGTATTTCTTGTACATGTAGTGTCTGTGTCAGTTAAGACATCGAAAAAACATTTTGCCTGGGTGATCATCTCCAATATTTTCAGGACCTGCCTCTTTCACTAGCTATTAAAATGTCCTGTGAGATATCTCAAAGATAAATAAAGAAGTTGGTCATCATTGGGGGTGAAAGGGTTAACCAAGGAACTTCTAAATCCTTTTATAGTTAAAACTATTCTACATGTATTATATAATTATAAGTGAATGTGATGACTATTTGCCAGTCTGATCAACTGGTATTTTCCCAGATGAGCAAATAACATATGTAAAACTATCTCCTGTCTTCGGGAAAAAGAAAACATTCTGACCCTAATGATATTTTTACATACTGTAAGTCTATATAATTATATATATTATAAATATCTGTCATTGTACATAGGTGCAGCAACATTTTTCAACAGATTAGCATGCAAAAATTTATTTGGATATTTCTTTGATAAAATTCTATCAATATATAAAACCACATGTGACTACAATTGATCTAAATTAGTCATATAGGCAACAGTGAAACTCTCAACCAGCAACTCTGTACTTGTAAACAAGTTTACTTAATACACAGATCGATCTATAAACAAAGTATGCATGTACATGTATAGTACAGGTCTCAAATTTCAGATAATTTATATAATTTTTATGTATTGCAAGTACAATTTAAAGTTAAAGTGTCTATCACCCTTTTGCAATGTTGATAGCTTATGAACCTCCGAAAAGTTTTGAGTACTTCTGTGAAGAAAGTTCTGGTTTAAAGTGAATGCTTTATGTTCTACGCTAGTTTGAAATCGTATAAATGTGACCTTTCCTGACCCATGACCGCGTAAGTAAAAGCCTGGGTCGAAACCTGGGTAGACGTCATCTCATTAATGCATTTTTCTCCATGGCGCATTTTTATCACAACAACATAGATGCATAGAAAATATACACAGTCTTTGAGTTGTTAGTAAAGAAAAAAGTCATTTTAGTCAACATGTTAAGTATGTCTTCAAATGATTGCAAAGCCGAATTAATTATATGAGGTCAAGATGACGTCTACCCAGGTTTCAACCCAGGCTTTTACTTACGTGGTCATGGGTCAGGAAAGGTCACATTTACACGATTTCAAACAAGCGTAGAACATAAAGTATTCACTTTAAACCAAAAGTACTCAAAACGTTTCGGAGGTTCATAAGCTATCAAAATTGCAAAAGGGTGATAGGCACTTTAAAGGGGCTGTGTCATGGTAATAGACTTTACATTTGCATTCCGGGCAGTATAAACAGCTTTTCCACTGAGTTTGATATGAACTAAATAACGAACCTCTCAGCCATGTGGAATGCTTAAAATCAGAGCAAATATGCAAAAATGACTAACATACAGTGCATATAATTATACATAATTGTAAACAGTCTCCAGGGAAAATATTGAAAATTATTTCAATGAAGCATTGATGGAGGGAAGTTTAACTGTTTATAACCAATTAACAGCCACCAACCAAGTGATTACTTGATACATGTGCAGTACCATATGACATAGCCCCTTTATAAGCACTGAATTATTATTTTAATGCCATAAATTTTGATATAAAAAAATATATCATAATAGACTATCATTACAGATTCGAGCAACATTGAAAAAGGAATAATAGTATTAACGATCATCCTCTTTCCCGGCTCTTTTCTAGCCTCCTCCGCAGGCAAGAGAGGAGGGAGAGGAGGAGAAAGAGTTGCCTGCCAAATTTGAACATAATATTAGAGCACACTGCACATATTATCATTATTATAGACACATAACAAAAAATACTCAGTATGGTGGGACAACAGGGAAAATAAGGTACATACTGGGGTAATGCCATCGATAAATGAAGAAGTATTCAGTTCAACCGTGCGAAAAATTTGCCTCCTTGAGGCTGCATGTTGCCTAACTTTCAGTTTGAACGGTTGTGGTGTAGAAACTGCCATACATGTCAGTATATGGCGTAATTAACACGACATGTATCTAAAAATAACAAATATACAGCCATGCGTCTACAAAGTCAATACGTTATGAATATTAATCTTGGTTACAATTTAAAATTGTGTTTTGGATTAGATTGAGAGTTATTTCTGGCATCCCAGCACTCTAT